>VXBI01013959.1:834115-847872 GCA_013397375.1 Toxostoma redivivum | reverse complement strand
GGAAGGGAAGGGAAGGGAAGGGAAGGGAAGGGAATGTATGTTAGCAGCTGAAGGATTTCTATTAAGGTGGAGAAGATTTAGTGGGCCAGAAAAAACAATACAGACAAACATGAATACTGAGGATAAAAACCCCACAACAGATTGTATGTCTTGTATCATAGTCATTGAAGAATAGTCACTAAATGAGAAAATATTAGATATCAGTCTTCTCTTGTCTTTTAGACTGTGAAACAAATCACTAGAATGTAAATACTAGAGTTTACATGAGTATCTGTCATTATTGTAAAACAAAATTGGATTTTTGGGGCTATGGATGCATAATTAATTATTTGTTTCATTTAACTGATTTATTGTGTTTTTGAGATTAATTTTTGGTAGATGGTGGTGCTCTCAGGTTTATATCAGAAAGAAACACTGGAATTTGCATTGTTCCGATTTCCAAATTCTATTCTAGCTGTTATAATTAAAAGCATGGTAATCTTAGTTTGTTAAAAAATTTATAGCAGTTTTCCTTATAAAATTAGGAAATAGATGCAGAATTCATTTTTTATAGTTCACATAATTCCTCCTCTACTCTTCCATTGCTTCGGTTAAGGGCTCAGTGTGGTCACAATCTTGGTTTTCTTGGTTATATCACAATAGTGTACCTGCACTTTCCAAGAGGCTGGTAAGATAAAACTGTGGAAAATTAACTGGAGGATAATATTTTTTTAGTTTATTTTTTCAACATGCTGTATAAATTTTCATCAGGTCACAGTAAAGCACAGCGAAAATGCAATTATAGCAAAGACGGATATTTCACAAAGTATCCTCAAACTCCTAAGGAACTGCTGGAGATGCTGCAATTAAAATATTTATATTTTGTGTTCCTATTAGACTCTAGTTGTCCAAGATTTATGAGCTTCAGTAATCAGAAAATCATTTCCTGTAAAAAAGTGAGACTTAGGTTTGTTTTTTTTTTTTTTTTTCCTTTAGAACAAGTAGAACAATGGTGTGAAGTCTGGTTATTAGGGAGTCTTTATGGATCTCAGCACTTCACATGAAAGAGGAAAAAGTACAATACAAACAACTTGTGGCACTACTGTTTGTTTTGTAGATTTTTGGGGGCAGGTGAGGAGTTTATTTTCTTTAGGACCCCAGGCCATTCTGAAATCATACAGAAATTTTTTAGATGGGTAATAGGATATTCTTTAGCTGATTCTCAAGAAAAAAAAAACCTGAGGTTTAAAGAATATATCTTAGGAGTGTTGCTCTGCAAACCCTCACTAATGTAAAAGGCTCTTTGTCCTGCCAGGAAACAGACAATGCATTTTAGATCTGTTGGAAAATTAATAGCTCAGCAAGATTTGTTTTAAGAAGGCCAAGTATTGTCTAAGACTGTACCTCTCATTCTATGAATACATTTTTCCATGGACTGAAAAGCATTCCTATATAGGGCCTGATACCCTGAACTAGTTTATATATAAAGTTACAGCCATTACTCCTTTAGGAGATAAACAAGTGTGTCCAGAAATACTTCAGGACTATATCACAACATCTTTTCATAATGTACATTATTCTAGTACAAACTGAATCTTGTACATGATAACATAATCTTTTTTTTAACACTTACTTTTGACTCTTTGTCAGGATCAGTATCAGAATCAGTTTTTAAACTGCTCGTTGAGACTGAATTCAGAATTTGGCAATTTCTAGCTAGCTTGGATTACATGAGATCTGTGCAGTAGTAAATTAGCCATTCCTATCCTTTCAGATCTTGCCACTACAATATAAAATTGACTACCCACATGCAATTAATAAATAAAGACTGTTTACTTATATTTTTGGAGCTCTGTTTCAGAATTTAATGTGTAGTAAGAACAGACTCAATAAAGCACATGCAGAGCTCGCGTGACCTAATTAGATTATTCAACCATTTGTTAAAATCAGAGGATATGAAGATGTCTTCATCTTTTTTCATAATTTCCCTGAAATCTGGAAAAAAAAAAACAAGTCCCATCAATTTACATTTACTGGCAAGGTCTTTGAAAACATTTTATATTATGCCTTAGTTATACATGCATTTAATTAAATCTACCTGTCAGCAGTATTGAAAAGACTTACTTATCGATAAGTGCAGCTAGGATAAAGTTAGAAAAGTGATTACAATGCAGACTCTATCTCTTACTACAATTACTAAATCAAGTTAACATTTTAGCATATATTCTCTCTTCTTTTTTTCTAGTTTAAATAAAAGTAACTTGCTTAATCACTGTTTGTCAGATGCAGTAATTAATATTTCTTTAAGGACTAATAAATCCAGTAATGAACATAGGGTGGTTTCTTTTTTTTCAAATGTGAAAAAAATATTCTTGTGGTGTCACCTTTTTCACTCTAATTAGTGCTGTCATATTTCATGACAATCAAAATACATTTACTGATTTTTTTTTCATCTAGTAGAGCAGAGGCAACAGTTTCAGACAACCTTAGAAGTCCTCAAATGATACTTTTATTTTATTAAAAAATTTTTAAATGGAATAATTTAAAAATAACCTCCTCTGGATAACTGTGTGAAATCCCAGTAATCACTGTGAGACCAGACAAAATTTTGTAGTAAAATATTGGTTTTAATAAAATCTATTAAATTAAAGCCTGAAGGGGAATATTGCATTATCTGATCTTTTATGGTGCAAACTGTAAAATTCCATGTAGTCACTTTCTGCACTTGGTTGAGTACTTGCATAACGAGAATGTGTTTTTTCAGAGTTAGAACTACTGTTTTTTTAATCTTCTGGTTCTGAAGTTTCAGATTTCAATGTTTAAGCTTAGACAAGTAGGTGTTCAGGTTATTTTGTTTGCTTGCTTTTGTTTTTTTGTGTTTTTGGGGTTTTTTTGTTGCTTTTTTTTTTAAGGAAAGAGAAAAGACAAAAGTATTATATCTTAAAATTGCTGAGCTTTGAGGGGAAAAGAAAAGAATAAACTGATGAATCAAGGAGTGAAGAAAGTATGGTCTTTATTTTTTTAATGCTCCAGTAACAAGTTCAAGGAATAAAATAATTTAGAAAGTCACAGCACATGAAAACAAAAAGGGGTTTAAGTTTGATTTATTTTCATGAGAGGACACATCCGCAGATCTTGGTGCAGTCTTGCATAAATAGTAGCAGAAGTTAAAGTAAATTATGCTGCTTCTTTATGAATACTTCAGTCTGTAAGCTTTTCAACTAATAAGCTGCTGGTTTTTCACATTTGAAAAACAAAAGCATTGCATTTTAAATTGGAATATGTCTACACATAGGTCAATATTTGAGAATTTGATTTATTGTAGAGATGTTAATGGGTCTATTTAGGCTTTTTGCCCTATTTTTGTTATAAGGAAAAAAAAAGCAGAGAGCTATTTTTGATTTGAGAGAACTGATTTTATTGAACTTCCTCTAAGTTTGATAGGGTTTTCATACTTTCCAATTAAGAAATCTAAAATACCTCCCCCTACTTCCAGTTCTTTACTATCACATTGTAACCAGTGTTCTGTTCAACCTGCCACATCCACAACTCCAAACCAGCTTCTTTCATTATAAAATCAATCTATATCCTCAGCATCTTCTCAAATCCAAATTATTTACCAGTAGTAGTTAATTCTTTCAAAAAAAAAATGTTCTAAACACACATGTAGGATTGCCTTTTAGTCTAATTATTTTAACTTACAAAACGTCCAAAGCGTGTAGCTGGGATCAAGACACTGCTTTAGTGGTTCAAGTTTTATTACCTAAAGTCTGCCTTCCTTTGTGTTTTCTCTTGGTGTGAATACAGCTTTAGGGAACAGTGTAGGATGCTAATATATGCTGAAATATTTATATCAATAGAGTTTAACCAATTTAATTTAGCTAAGGAGCTGAAATTTACTGGTCTCAAATCCACTGGTGTTTCACAAACCTTTATCACATGAGAATTGTTTCATTTCTTTGCAATTACTCAAAGCAGTTCTGGAAACATTATAATCCAACTGATTTGAATGCACTGTCAGTGTAGCTCTGTGTCAGGATGTGACTTCTGGAGCCAAATCATATACATGCTTGTACTACCAAAGAAGGAGGAGTTACAGAAAACAAGTCACTTGCAACTTTCCCCCAAAACTACTGAGCTTTCTGCAGCAGTCACCTTTGCATCTGTTCTTATTCTCTTCAGCAAGACTAAATGACTTATCTCTCACTCCAGTGAGACAGCATTGTTTGAGCATGTTTTATGTTTCATTCTAGATTGTGCTTTCCTCTAAGACTTGTATTTTGAGAGAACTGCTGAGAATAGATTGAGTATCCTTTATCTGAGTCTTGATTATACTTCTGGCAGTGCTTGGAAACTTTGGGATATCCTTCATGCTCCCCTTCTGAGGCTCTCTAAAACTTTTAAAATCTGCCATATGATGATATTTTGGGTTGAGTTAAATTAGATAATGTAACTGAGCTTGTTTAATTTATGTACTCTTTTTCATGAAACATGCATAACTTCACTCATAAAGGTTGTAATGAATTATTTTTATTATAGCTTCTTGAAGTAACAAGCTGTGAGTGTAGCTGAGGTGCCGTAAGAGGACAAAGTAAATAAGCAGTAGTTTTTGTGAAAGAATACAGACTGAATTTTGTTCAGAACTCACTTCTACAAATAATTGTTATGGTTAAGAACTGATATTTTTTCTGTCCTTAGTATATGCTACAATAGTGGTCTTGGTTAGGTAATAATTACTCTTCTTTTGTAAAACAGAACAACTCAGATTATGATAGTGTTTCAATCAACCCAGGAAGCATAAAATATACTGCCAAATTATGTTCTGTGGTTTTCTAGTTGTTTGTTTGTTTGTTTGTTGGTTGGTTTTGTTTTGTTTTGTTTTGTTTGTTTGGTTTTTGTTTGGTTGTGTTTGTTTTTGTTTTTTTTTTGTTTTTTTAACAGAAGAAGATAAAATTATAAGCCCTATGTTCAGAAGTAGTCTTACTCAAAAGCTGCACAAGGTGAAAGCTTTTCTGTCATGAAATGATATTAAAGATAGTTTGATTCATTTTATGCCTACTATGCCTGAGATTTACCTGCTCAATAAACTGTACATTTATTGTACTCATAAAGATATTTGAGGGTTGCCTGGGCCAAATGATGGTGTTTTTATTCAAAAGCTTTTGGGTTCTTGTGGGTGTTTTGCAGCATATTTTGTGAAAATTTTCATCTAGGAGGTTGCTAGTGCCACAAGGAGGAACCAACTCTGAATGTTTCAAGTAGGTCTGGGAATTAAAGAGCCTAACTCAGTACCAAATGCATACATATTGACATTATTTGTGAATATATTGTTATAAGTACTTTTAAAATTATATTTTATCTTTTTTTTTTTTTCTTTTTTTTGCTTAGACTTCTCAAAACTAAACTTGATTTCTTACTTTTCCTGCCGTGAGGATTAGGTGGGTTAGGTCAATGAGAAGTAGCTGTCTGTGAATACAACTCAGTGACTGGAAGGATTAACAATATTAACAATGATTTTGAGGATATTTTAAATAGTCTGTGTAAAATTGTAGACCTAAATTAATCTGTGCCTTCAACAGATTACCATAGCCAAAAAGAGTTATCATAAGTTATAAAGGTTTCTTTTCTAGAGCCTCAATATTTTAGCTAGGGAAGGATGTTTTATGTATTTCCTAAAATAGAAATCAAATATTTATTGTTTCATTTTTATTTATGGTGGATCTCAGTTAATAGAATCACACATTCATGAAGATAGCATAATTTAGTAATCAAATGACTTCATAAAAATTTCTTACTCTCCCATAAGGTCCTATGAACAAACTCAGTTCTTAGTTCACTTACCAACTTGCCTCCATTTCCTTTTCTTGTGTTAATTGAAATGTCTATACTTGAAGTGCTGCTGTTTAATTTAAACTGAGGTGTAACTTATTTTTTCTTCATGCTGAAGGAGCCTCAGTATGAAAGGACTTTCATAAGTAAAATTTTGTTGTGTGCCAGTCTAATTCCTGGTCCCACATGAAACTACCTCTGCTTCCATAAAGCACTATTTAATAAAATTAATTAACCCCCCGCCAGGAAGTGTAACTGGCAAAGGCAAAGCAGTGAAGCACTTCAGTGTACAAAGCCATAGGAGAGATGGACACACAACTATATTTATTTCAACCTTCTCCTTGTGCTGAGCTGATGAAAGAATGCCTTGCCAAAGTTCCATGCTGCCTGGTTTCTGTGCTGCCTGGTTTCCGTGCTGCCTGGTTTCTGTGCTGCCTGAGTCTCTTCTCTGCTCCCTAATTCCCACTGTTAAATGGCAGAGCCAGAGCAAGGGGGCACTGGGGTGACAGAGTCCCCCAGGCAGAGGCCAGCAGTGTTGGCCCTGGAGCTGGGGGCCCAGACAGAGCAGGGACCCTCTCATCTCTGAGAGGGCACAAGTAAGAGCTTCTTTTCTGAAACACGCAAATGAAAACCAAATAGAAGTCACTGACAATTAAAATTAAAGGAAATAATCAAAACTTTGCCATCTGAAACAAATCAATTATTCTGGCAATTACCTGTACATACTACCATCTGATTTTATTAATATATAACTTTTTTTTCCCCTTAAATGTAACTATTTGATTTTGATTCATGAAGGTGAAACCTGCAGTAGGTTGACATATTTAAAATTCTAACATTAAAGTGTCTTGTTCAAGAGTTTTCTAGAGAAATAAAAAGAGCTGCAATGCATATTAAATGCCTTGCAAGAATTTCAGGCTAAGGGTTTTTTGGTCTAGGTAGGCAGCATATAAATTTAGATATTATTTTGAGTAACACAGGGAGCAAGAACAATCATGAGTTTTAACAAAAGACGTGAATATGCTCCATATGGCCTATCTAGAAAAAAAAAATAAACACATTATGGTCAGGTATTTTATCATAAGTGTTGGCTTCACCCAGCAACAATTTTTTTCAAAAATTATTCACAACCTAGTGTTTGCGTTGCAGTTTTACAGCAAAAAAAGCACTCAGGTCACAAAAGTGGGTGCTTTGGAAATGTTTTCATCTCCTATCAATAGTCATATCAAATATAACTTGGATAATTTAATAGAAAAGGTTGCTTATGTAGATTCTGCCTTACATAGTTTTTTCTGCTTTTCACTGTATTGTTCCTTAATAGCTCATTGCTGCCATCATTTATTGAGCTCTTTCGTGTCATAGAGGAATCCCATGGGATTGGAGCCAGTTCAAGGGAGCAATGACAAATGGTGCATTGACTGTGAAAAGCTCTTAGATAAAATATGAGTTTCATGTCATCCAGTTTAATAACTCTTCACTTAAACATGTCAGGTATTCTCTTGACCTTTCACAACCTAATTTTGAACATTATATGATGATGTAACATGATAAAAATTGGGACAATACTCTTAGCAGCAGAACTTTCAGATAAATAAATCTTTTAAGAAAATCCTGAAACAAATAGCTTTCTTCTAGAAATGCTACTGTGAAGGTAACAAATACAAGCACATATGTTATTTAAGATGGATTAAAGAGAATCCAGGAATCTCAATGTAACCCTCACATGAGTGTGGTGAAGGCAATTCAGAATGAGTATAGTCATTGCTAGAAACTACCAGAAATTATGCCAAAAGGCATAATTTACAACTTTCTTCTGGTTTCCTAGTTTTTAGTCCCTTCTTTTGTAATGGAGGTGTTGTATCACTTGTGGATGTTTCCTGTTATTTGGTATTTCTATTACTATGTGTGTACATTTGTAATTATTTGTATTAATTGGTTTTTAAGTATATAGGCTGAATAATTCACTGCTGTAAACACTGTGTATACAAATGCATTTCTGAATTTATTAGCAGGGAAATGAATAATTTAAAAGATACAATTTAGAAAAAAAATTGACAAAATTCTGAAGTTGTTTGTGTAACTGAAGAAATACTAAGAAAGGGAGAAGGATAAACTGAAATTTACCTAGTGTGGCATAAAAGTAACTCATACCTCTGCACATACTATTTTTATATCTCCTGATATTAAAAGTGACAAGAATGCTCTCCTGAGGAAATTCTCTTCTTAAACAAAACAAACAACTTAATTGTCCTCCACTTACCAAAAGAGAAGTTGTTAGGGATAGGTTTCCATTTTCTGACATTCTTGCTGTCACCCTTTGGTCATTGCTAAAGGAGGGCCAAGATAATTAGAGATGGAAAACCTTTCTAATGAGGAAAGGCTGAGAGAATTGGAATTATTCAGCTTGGAGAAGAGAAGGCTTCAAGTGATCCTAATTGTGGACTTCCAGTACCTGAAGGGAGACCACAAGAAACATGGAGAAAGACTTTTTACAAAAGTGTGTAGTGACAGGACAGGGGGAATGGCTTCAAAGTGAAACAGAGTGGGTTTTGATGAGCTGCTGAGAAGAAATTCTTTACTGTGGGTGTGCTGAGGCACTGGAACAGGTTGCTCTGAGAAGTTGTGAGAAGTGCCCAAGACCAGGTTGGATGGGATTCTGAGCAGCCTTGTCTAGTGAGGGGTAGCCCTGTCTACAGCAGGGCGTTTGGAACTAGATCTTATGGGTCCCTTCCAACCCAAGCATCTCTAATATTCTATGATTCTGTGAACCAGCACTGCTGAGTCGAGAGGGACAATTTATTGCAATAATTGTTGGAATGGAATGAGGAAATCAGTATCTGAGAACCAGCCTGAAATATAAGGAGACTTGGAGCTGATTGCCTCCTCCTTTTGCTAGCTGCTGTGTGAATTGTGCCATATCTGGCAATCTAAATGCCGGTTTTCATCAAAGCTGTTTAAACACCTCAAGCTAGTCGTAATTAGTGGTGGTAAAATATCTTTTAGAAGAATGTGTTGTTAATTTCCATTTTTCCCGTGGGTGTTGTGATGTTAGGGATAATGGTGCTCCATGAACAAAACTAAGTTTCAGTGTTTAAACTTGTGAAGCAAAAGGTGAGATCTTTCTTACTTATATAGTTAGGAGCTTATTTTCTTTTGGTGTTAGTGGTGGAGCAGTTTTTCAGGGCTGTACTCAGGTGCCTAAGTATGAGTGTGTAGCACTGTTTAAGATGCTGTGAGGAATCCAGCTTGGCCACTAGCTGCCCATGCAGAGCTTCCTTCACTCCAGCATCACATCTGCCAACCTCATGCAAGTGGGAAATCGTGAGTGTCTAAATGTGTGAGCCTCTGCCTGACCATCTGGCGTGATGTACTGGAGGAAAAAAAATGTTTGACACGAGAGGATAAGTCTGATATTTTCTGTATTATATTGTGTTAAAATTTTAACTAGTCTTCAAGTATCAAATACAGCTGGTAGGAAAGTTACCATTGTATTTATGTAAGGAGCTGGCATATGTGTGTGTGTGTGTAACTTTTATCTTTAATATTTGTGTGTGTGTATAAACAGACATACTACCCTGGAGGAGATTTTACAAATACCCTAGAGAATTCAGTGTTTATTCTGCCTTATTCTTTTGTCCCTGATGCCACAGCTAAAGTTGGAGGGGATTGGTGATGTAAGGCTGTGAAAAAGGAGATTCTGCCCCACCTGGCAACTCTGGTATCAGTACTGTCAATTACATGTCCATGCAGAGAGTCACACAGGGTGACAAATCTGACAGAAGGGAAATGTCCAAAATGAGTTACAGGTGGGAATAGGGAGAAGCAAGAATGCAGGTAGATAGTATCAAGCCATTTGTAAAGCATTGTCTAATAATACACAGAAACAAAAATTATCTTCTTAGTACCAGTCATATTTTAGTAAAACAGCATTTTTACGTGTAACTTCACAGCCTAATATCCCTGTACTTTTCCGGTATCTGAAGGCTTACATCTTTGGTTAAATGATGGTTGACACAAGGCTAGAGCAAAGCACATCTCAAAAATGTGCTTCTGCAAATCAGAATGAAGAGTATGTACTTTGTACTAATTATTTCTATATCTTACAAGTGAAACCAGAAATTAATCAAAGTACAAATAAAACGTTTGAAACTCAGGCTGTATTTCCAGTAGGACTTTTTTGTAGTTTTATAGCACAAAAATGAATACTTGGAAGATGTAAAAATTCTGATCTTTTCTGTTTTATAAAAAAATCTTGATACAACTAATAAAAGAAGGAAAAATATTTGGCTTTTCATCTTTCATGCTACTCATGAGAAAGTCCAGAGGAGGAGTATCAAGATGACTAGAAAAATGGAGCACTTCTCCTATGAGGAAAGGCTGAGGATAGTTAGGATTGTTCAGCCTGGAAAAGAGAAGGCTTTGAGGTGACTTTAGGGCATCTTCCAGTACCTGAAGGGAGCCTATAAGAAAGATTGAGAGAGACTTTTTATAAGGATGTGTAGTTATAAAACAAGGGATAATGGCTTGAAATGAAGGAGGGTAGGTTTAGATTAAATATTAGGAAGAAATTCTTTACTGTGAGGGTTGTGAGGCACTGGAAAAGGTTGTCAGAGAACTTGTGCCACAGCTGCTGTGTCCCTGGAAGTATTCAAGGCCATGTTGGATGGGACTTCAAGCAGCCTGATCTAATAAAAGGTGTCCACGGCAGGGTCATTGTATCTATATGGTCTTTAAGGTCCCTTCCAACCCAAACTGTTCTATAATCCTGTGAATATGATTCTGTGTAAGTAGCTGTAGTGGTTCACCCTGGCTGGATGGCAGACAACCACCAAAGCTGATCTGCCCCTCACACCTCAGCTGGACAGGAGAGAGAAAATGTGACAAAGGGCTCGTGAGTTGACAGAAAGACACGGAGATTGCTCCCCAGTTGCCATCACAGGCAGAGCAGACTCAGGGCTTGCAGTCAGTTCATGCCACGTTGTCTCTGCCACTCCTGCCTCCACAGGGGGAGGACTCCTCCCACTCTTCACCTGTTCAAGCGCAGGGTCTTTCCTAGAGCAGACAGTTCTCCTTTTCTCCCACAGAAACTCCAACAGAGTTCTTCCCACAGGCTGCAGCTCCTCACAGACTGCTCCCTTGTGGGTCTCCTGTGGGTCACAAGTCCTACCAGGAAACCTGGTCCAGTGTGAGCTCCCCATTCCATGGGGACACAGGTCCTGCCTGGAGCCTGCTCCAGCGTGGACTTCCCATGAGTCTCCTTCAGGCACAACTGCTGCTCCTCTGTGGGGTCATCCAGGGCTTGCAGTTACATCTCTGCTCCAGTGTGGACCTCCCTGGGCTGCAGGGGCACAGCTGTCTCACCCTGGTCCTCACCACGGGCTGCAGGGGAGCCTCTCCTTGGATGCCTGGAGCACTCCTGGCCCTCCTGCTCTGACCTGGGTGTCTGCAGAGCTGCTGCTCACACGTGCTCTCACTCCTGTCTTCAGCTGCTGTTGCAGCTTGGCTTTTCCCCCTTTCTCTGGCACATTATCACAGAGGCACTGACACAATGCTGGTGGCTTTGCCTTGGCCTGAAGCTGGTCCATCTTCGGGCCAGTTTCTCTCTTGGACAGCTTCTGGCAGCTGCTCAGGGAAGCCACCACTGCAGCCCCCCACTANTATATATGTATATATATATATAGGGCCTTTTTAAAGAGGCAATCAAAAGAAAAAAAAGCAGGTGCTAAACTACTGTGAAGCCTGCATCACCCTAAATTTGATGTATATTCATATATCTTATGTTTTCAGATAAATATCCTGAAACAGAATCATAAAATTTAAAAAAAAAAANTTGTATCTATATGGTCTTTAAGGTCCCTTCCAACCCAAACTGTTCTATAATCCTGTGAATATGATTCTGTGTAAGTAGCTGTAGTGGTTCACCCTGGCTGGATGGCAGACAACCACCAAAGCTGATCTGCCCCTCACACCTCAGCTGGACAGGAGAGAGAAAATGTGACAAAGGGCTCGTGAGTTGACAGAAAGACACGGAGATTGCTCCCCAGTTGCCATCACAGGCAGAGCAGACTCAGGGCTTGCAGTCAGTTCATGCCACGTTGTCTCTGCCACTCCTGCCTCCACAGGGGGAGGACTCCTCCCACTCTTCACCTGTTCAAGCGCAGGGTCTTTCCTAGAGCAGACAGTTCTCCTTTTCTCCCACAGAAACTCCAACAGAGTTCTTCCCACAGGCTGCAGCTCCTCACAGACTGCTCCCTTGTGGGTCTCCTGTGGGTCACAAGTCCTACCAGGAAACCTGGTCCAGTGTGAGCTCCCCATTCCATGGGGACACAGGTCCTGCCTGGAGCCTGCTCCAGCGTGGACTTCCCATGAGTCTCCTTCAGGCACAACTGCTGCTCCTCTGTGGGGTCATCCAGGGCTTGCAGTTACATCTCTGCTCCAGTGTGGACCTCCCTGGGCTGCAGGGGCACAGCTGTCTCACCCTGGTCCTCACCACGGGCTGCAGGGGAGCCTCTCCTTGGATGCCTGGAGCACTCCTGGCCCTCCTGCTCTGACCTGGGTGTCTGCAGAGCTGCTGCTCACACGTGCTCTCACTCCTGTCTTCAGCTGCTGTTGCAGCTTGGCTTTTCCCCCTTTCTCTGGCACATTATCACAGAGGCACTGACACAATGCTGGTGGCTTTGCCTTGGCCTGAAGCTGGTCCATCTTCGGGCCAGTTTCTCTCTTGGACAGCTTCTGGCAGCTGCTCAGGGAAGCCACCACTGCAGCCCCCCACTACCAAACCTTGCCATGCAAACCCAATACAGCAGCTTCTGCAGAGCCTGAGACTAAACCATTTTTTGGTTCTTGTGGTTGTACAATACCCTTACATCACAACATATTTCCCAATTAATTTACTTAATGATAATTTGTGTGTTGCTCTTGAATAATTTTCACTAAAAGTCTACAGTCCTGTCATTTAACTCTAAGACTCATTATTAGCCTTTCATCCATAGACATACTCACATCATCAACACACTGTCCAGCTACATTATTTTAAATTTGTGCATATTTTTGATTCCTTTAGTTAACTTTTGTTATATATGAAACACAGGAAAGAAGACAATATTTTCACCTAAGAGCTGTGGTATTTGAAAAAAATTATTCAGAAAAATATTTCTTTATTACTTTTCTCTATGGATTTAAAGTTCAAATTCAACACCTTGAATTTAAAACAGAAGTATACAACACACTGACATTCTTAAAGCAGTGTTATAGGAAGGATTAAAGATATAAAGGTCTGAAAATATGAAGTGCTACAGAAGAGTTTTATTGTGAAGGAGAGCAGGTAGACATTAAAGAATAGAGAATAATCCATTGCCCTCTACTACTAGTGTTCTTTAATCCAGTTTATTAATATTTGGATTTAGATCTTCATAAACATATTAGTAAATATCTGCACAAGTCTAGATCCATGTAACTTACTGGGAAAAGAAATAATATTAGGTACATGAGCTTCTTCATTCTCTGGTCTCTACTTGCAAATTCCATTGCAAAAAGCAGTAGTTGGTTTTACACACACTAACTATGAATTTAAGACACAATAATTACTGAATCTTGGGTATCCCTGTTTAAAAACTGGTAAATAGATAACTGAATTACATGTAATTGAACATGTATATGAGAAATAATTTTCTCAGAAAACATAATCAATAAAAAATATATAAAATTAACACCATACTGTTCAGTTACAATACAAAAACAATCCCCACTGGGCATTCTTTATATCCTTTATTTTATATACATATATATGTATATATATATATAGGGCCTTTTTAAAGAGGCAATCAAAAGAAAAAAAAGCAGGTGCTAAACTACTGTGAAGCCTGCATCACCCTAAATTTGATGTATATTCATATATCTTATGTTTTCAGATAAATATCCTGAAACAGAATCATAAAATTTAAAAAAAA
>VXBI01013959.1:799496-832599 GCA_013397375.1 Toxostoma redivivum | reverse complement strand
TTTTTTTTTTTTTTATTTACCCCAAAATCTCCTTTTTTCAGTATCTATTGTATCTGTTGTATGTGAAGCTTAATATTCCAGTAGACTAGAGAGCCAACACATTTACAGTTACTCAAGTTCCCTTGGGCATTTTTTGAAGCTGGTGACTGAGGAAGCTTTATAACTACTATGTTGTACTGTAGGATTTAAGCACTAAGCATATTTTACCTTGAGAACAAATGCTCACTGCAGTTCCTGGTTTCAGAAGCAAATTCTGACCTTGGCTTCTCTCAGCCTCAGAGGAAGATCAGAGCTGCCCAGACCACTGATTAATGGGTAGAGGGGGCTCCAGGCTGGGAGCTTAAGAGGGAATAAACAAGGATGGAGTAAATGAAGTAAAACAACTGCTTTCCTTCTGGATCAGCTGGGCTGGTTATGAGTTGCAGTGAACCATTCATCCATGCTTTGTCTTACTTCTGAAGGATGTGTATAGTTAAAATCAATTTCTGGCTTCAGTTCTGGCTGTGACCCTGCAGTGGTGTAGCATGTAATGCTTCCCTTAGTCCAGCACTATCCTCTGGGATCTATCTGCTATTTCTTTTGCCAAAAATTATTGGGGTTTTTTATGTCACTTCTTTACAGTAAGATCTAAAGAAGTACAGGTAGTCCATAAATATATATTTACAGAGCAGCCTCTGTAAAATCCAGTTAACTTTCTTAGAAGGCGAACTGAAAAAGTCACTGTTGGCCTGTAACAAGTTTAATGGGACCTTGAGAAAATAATGAAAAATGTAATGCGAGCATGAATCACTCCAGAGAATACCAATCTGCAATCAGTAATTTTACTGTCAGAACATAGAGATTTCACCAACAGGTACAATGTAGGCACTAAGATTAGAAAAAAATATTACACCCTTTGAAAAGACACATCAGACCCATAGATTACTCATGGCTGTATAATAGAAAATTTACTTGCAGCTTTCTTCAGGGTAATAGAACTGCTGAGTTCATATGGGGGTAGTGATTTATTCTTACTCAGACGTCCCTAATGTTAACTAAATATTACTGTAGTATACTAATTCCTTTTTAAATCCAAAAACTAAAATAATGAAGAATGATTGAAATTCTAAGTTCAGGTAAATTATTGCTGCTGTACATATAGATAAGCTGCAGAGTCAGTGAATAATGCAAGGAATGAAATTAGGAGGTCTTGAAAGTCTTCATTGGGAATAGTTTGAATTTCTTTTGCATGGTGATTCACAATTCATAATGCTGAATACTATTACTACTGTTGGATTTTCAACCATTAAAAAAAAAAAAAAGATAAAAAGTGAATTATGCTTTCAACTTCTGTCATATTTACACTTATTTGTTGCCTTTTGATGATTTAACTGTATTTAATTCTGAATATAATATAGGTATTTAATAAATTAATAATATGCATTGAAAATATGATGACATTCATTCTCTCTGGATATTTCATATGATGTATCATTATTGTAACCTCTGTGTGACTTATCTTAACCTACTTTATGACTAAAAGCAAACTGATTTTTAAAGAAAAGATCCATCTATCCATAACATTGGACTATTCCCTGTGGTGTCTCTGTGTTGGTGTAGGTCAGCAGAAATGAATAAAAATGAAACAGTGGACATTCATATGTTGATTACCAAGTGATTAAGATCATGCTAAGTGACAGTTGATATTTATATGTATTTCTGATTTTATGATTTTTTTAGCAATTTCAGAGACAAACATTAAACGAAAGCTTCCTATATTAAAAAAATTCTTGTTGCAAAGTAAGTTATTTTATTTCAATCAATTCATTAATATTGAAACAAAGTGAATATTAGTAGATGATGTTAGTAGAAGACCTGTTTGAAATTCTGGGTGAAAGACTGAGTCTAAATTTTATAAGTGGAGTTCTGTGAGAGTGTATGTTATTTGAGACAGACAACATTGGAAATTAGAAATTATTTTTTTTACAAGAAAATATTTTAACTTCCCTCCTTAATCTTGATAACTCTTACTGTTCTAGGTAGTTCCAGCAAATATTATGGACTTTAGTTCTCACATTTTTCACTGGTTTCATTCACAAGGAGCTCTAAGGACAGTGAAAAGTTACATATATGCAGAACTGTAGGCTCAGTGGTTTCTATTTTCTTTTTTCCTATTACCCGTTCTTGACTTAGGTAAAAGCAAGAGTTGAAGAGAGCAGTAAAAAAAATCAGTTGTGTTCTGAAGTGTATAAGAGAGATCTTGGGATTGGCTAATTTGTGAGTGTCTAATTTACATAAAACATTCAAATCATAGGCATGCTATTCAAATACAGAAGATTTGCAAAACTGTTGTAAAAAAGGGTAAGACAGGAATTTATTGCACCCTGAGTGTTTCCAAGTGGTTTTCCTACTGTTGTAGAAACTAAGTGATGATTTATTTGTTTCACTTTGATTCCAAGAAGACAGGAAATGCTATGTAGTTTCAGACAAAGCAATGAAATAAGGAGCTGACTATTATCGAAGAAATTCTAATAATTCAGCTGTGTGACATGAATATGCAGTCTTTGGTGTCCATGAATTACAAATTCCTTTTGTTTTGTCTTTATGAAAGGTCTTGCTAGATTAAAAATTAAAAATTAAAAAAAAAAAAAAAGGATGCCAAAGATATTCATACTCAGAGAATATGTTCTTTTTATTTCTTTTCAGTGGAATAATATCTGTGCACATATAAACTCTATAATTCTTTCAAGAGTGGTGGAGGGCATAATTTAAAACTATTAGTTTTTTCCTTGAACATCTTTTTCCATTTCTTTAGGTCACAGGTCTCTAGAATATTTGCAAAGCCTTCATTATTTGGCTATCTTTTCCAGAAAATTAGTTTCATGGGAACTCTGCTTAACATCTTCTGGACTATCTTTCCTTAAAGGAAATAAATGTTAACTGCTGAATATTCTCCTGCATGCATTGCTAAATTCCAACTGGGAATCTGAAGGGTGTGCACACATTTTCTTACTGTTCAGCTACACTAGTACTCCACCTAATAGATAGGCAAGGTTTACCAAGAAATGATAAAGAGCCCTTCAGTACAAGAATGCAAACCCTACTTTTTGACACTGTATATTCTGAATTAACTTGAGCATATGTTTCAAATCTGTGTAAGTGACTAGTAGTGAAATGTCCTGCTGACAATTCTATGCTTTGGAAAGATGATGATGATGATGATGATTATCGTTGTTATCATTGTTATCATTTTTATCATTATTATCGAGGACACTTCAGTAGACATTGACCTAAGAGGTTAAGATCCTAAAAATACTGTACAAAAATAACTTCTACTTCAATTAAACTCTCCTACTCATTACCTGAAGTCATTATTTTTTTTAATATTCCATTAAATAGATTAGTAAAACTTTTCTTTTGACTATAATGTAAGTTACATAAGCTATAATTTGGATGTGAAGGTTTTGTAACTTTTCCAGTAGAAGTCTTTTCTTATGGCAAAAAAAAGTAGCAGCACCAATTTCCCAAGAGAGTAGAGAATAAATTAATGAGCATATGGTGCCTTTTGTTTCCTCAAAGCAAATGTAGTTTTACTTTCAGTTTTTCAATTATCTTCACATCATTCTTGATTACTCATTTTACCTTTGCTCTGATCATGTTGGGAATAAAGAAAGCAAGGCCATGCTCATGATGTTGAGAGAAGAAAATACAGGTTATTCTGCATTTAATAAAATGAGAACATTGTCAAACTTATGACTTGTATTACAGCCTTGTTGATAGGAAAAAAAAAACCCACAAATATCTTCACACCAAAATCTTAACTAAGCATGCCCTCAGATGCTTATCCATTCATTTTAGGAAGATTGCATAAAATTATTGAAATGAAAATTGTTACTGTTGCTGGCATATATTTTTGTTTCAGTAAAATTATTAACTTTTTTGTTCCTCCTTTCACCTGCACCAGAAGGCTAGAATCATTCCCAGAGATAAATAGGAAGAGTTTTAACTCAGAGGAGTGCTTAAAAATCCATTTAACTTGCAGTTTACTAAGACCTAAGCTATTAAAATAGATGTTTTAGAATTTACATATCATTAATTGAAGACAAGTCCTTACATATTTGGATCAAATGAATAGCATTTTTATGTTTTTTAAAAATCTGTGTTGGTAATAGGACACTATTAACTTGGCAATGGATTGGTTTTCATGTAAAAGATGGGATTGCCAGAGCATTCAATAAATGCTTAGGTGCTCAGAGTAATATCCCTGGAGAACTATGTAACCTGTGAAGTTAAAAAGGAGGATCATCTAATTACTTGCAACAGAGCTGGTGAGTGATTCAGTATTTCCAGTCCTGAAAAAGTTGATGGAGTTGCAATAATGGAATCACAGATTGTTCACAAAGCAAATAAATCTGGCTAAGTTTGAGGTTGTTGATGAACTCTTCCAAAAGCAGGGGTTTTCTGCTAAAATCAAAAGTTTAAACAGTATACCTGATAATGTGTTTGCCTACTTTGATCTATAAAAGGTGTGAAAATTAATTTTCTTTATTCTGCAAGTGTGGCAGGTTTTTAAATCTAGTGCGAGTGTCTAATTATATTTGAAAAGACAAGAAATTCAGCTTTCCTAACACTAATCTCTAATGAAATACCAAACTAAAGATTAGGAAAATATACTGAACATAATAGTGTTATTTTAGCACATCTGATAAAGGCAAAACATTGTAAGTGTTGATAGGTCTTTCATGTTCTGTTAAACTGTTAAACTGAAATTTATACCAAATTAAACTCACTTTTAATGACTTTCCTTTAAATTCTTTATGAGGCAAGGATCCTTTGAATGCCCTACTAGCTTTGTTGATCTGTTCTGTGCTGTCTCTTCACTGTCATTATAGGTTGCTCCTAACAATTTAATGTCAATTTTGTCTATAAATAAAAAATAATTTTCTTAATATTTTTGTTTATTTTTTCCTTCCTCTTTATGAAAACTGAGACCTTATAATATTGTTGGGGAGGAGCTGGGAATGTGTGATTTTCTTGTCTTCACGAGAATAAGCAGAATCCAACCAGCAAAAAATGAGGTCTTTCAGCTAGATAAAAATGCAGCATTATGGTATTTTGACTATTGCAGTAACTGAAATATCTGGGAGGGAAAATCGTATGAGATAGCTACATATTCTGTTGGATAATTTTGCAGTTTTGCATCATATCAAAATTCTCAAATTTCTAACATATTGAAGTAAAAAGTGTTCTGGCAAGTTTCCATTCCTTCATGTTCTTTTGAGTAAATTGTTTTGACACTACTTTGATTCCTCTTCTGGCCCATATATCAAATGGTCAAGCTCTGCTGGAAACCTTGCTGAAATAACCATCTGCTTTTATACACACTATGCACTTTAAAAACTTATTTATTGATATCTCTCACTTGTTTCATGCTGTTTCTTCCACTTTTTCTTAAATATCAATATTATTTTCCTCCATTGCCTTGATTTTTGCCTCTCATTTATCCTGCCTCGCTTTTCTTTGGTACACTGCTTAATATGAATTGACTAGAAAATATTCCCCTTCCTTTGTTATAATACTACAAAATATCTGAATGTTCTTGGTTCTTCACCAAAGCAAATATTTGTGAGTACCTCTATTATGTGTAACTCCATGTAACTGTGACCCTGGATGGAAACATTAATAGAGAACATGAATTACTTATGCAGTCAATATTAAACGCTCCTGCATTGTAATTTCACTGCATGTTCTCAGCAGAAATTAAATGAACATTTCACATTATCAAGAAATGGCTGAGAATCAAGGAGCAAGATACAGTTCTGATATCAATAAAGTATTTCCTGTGAAGAAGCAACACATTACATGTGGAATGCACACTTGGTAATTCAGCTATTGGGTAATGGTTTTGTTGAGTAACTAGGGAAGAACTGGGGAATGTGAGCCAGAGGCAAACTCGGTGTGATTCTGTCCAAAATTTGAATCAAAGCAGTTAAAAAGTCATTTATGGCCACTTGACTGAATATACTACGTTCTGTTTTTCTAGATAATTGTTTTGTAGGCAGAGTTGAGCTCTTCAAATTTGGTGCAGAGGATAAATTACTTCAATAAAAATTATATTATAACTACAGAAAGTTATGTCTAAGATTCTGACACATTTGAGTGGATGAGTGAATACATGTAATGTAGTTAACTCTGCTTTAATGAACAACAGTAGAACTTTAGGATCCTTCTTTTTGGTCCAGATGACTTAAAGGTGAAGAATTACATTTAAAAGAACAATACAATTGTTCACAGCTGTTAATAGTTGCTATCTTAAATTAATTTAGGTCACTGTATAAGGCTTTTCTTTAGAGCTCATGGTGGAAAATATTTTTTTTGCTTTACCTTTTGGTTTGCCTTTTTCCCCAAGCATAAGTAGTTTCTGTCTTAAATAGAATCATGTAATGATTAAAATGTTATATGATTAGTGTAGATTAATTAATTAATTAATGGAGATCACTCCCTTATGTTATTTCTCTCACTATGCCACACAAATTCAAAATAGTTTTCCCCCATAAAGCAAGGTTACATTTAGTGCATTACTGCCTCCCTGCCTCCCTTTTCTTCCTTTCTTGAGAAAGGGGACAGCAGTGCGTGGCCCTGTGGTCAGCCCATAAATAACACACTGCAGTTTAGAAGCCTCAAGGTCTCCCCTTTGACCTGAAGTTCTGGCAGCTAAATCTAAATAAGTCAATATAAGAAGGTAGACATGCCAGAATGGTAACATTTGGTGACTGTTGACATTTTCTTTCTGAAGAATGTCATACTTAGCCTTACTGTAGGTTATAGTAGCAATATTTATATATAGGAGAAGGAAATAAAAATCAACTCAATAATAAAATACCAGCAAATAAATACAAGATTTATTTGCTGAAACAAGTACCTGAATACTGTGGTGCATTCTGCTCTGGCAGAATCCTTTAAAGATGACTGAATACTTAACCCTTTTAGGATGCTACCTGTTGGAAGCAAATAAAGCAATGCATTTTTAAGGGTAAGTGATAATTATTAGCTATTGTTATGTAAGATCTATGATGCAAAATACATCAAACTAGTCAAATCATATGTTTCTTCTCTGTGATTTCTTTTACCAGCTCTGAGTACATTTTACAAAAGTTAAGAGACTGATGAAAGAAAGGATATAATTTATATGAAAGTTAGAGGAACAAGAAATCGTAATTGTATTTAGACAACAAAAGATTTGGGGAAGAAAGTCTGAGAAGACTACTGAGAAAAACTAAGATGACTTAATTAGATGTTAAGAAGTATAATCCCAAAATCCCTATCATTTATGGTAATCAGTTGGTGATTGCTGTTCAGTTTTTTACTACTCTCAGATTGTGATCTTATTTTTGTTTTTCAGAAGATTATTTAATGTTTATGAATTTATTTTAACTACAAATTTTAGATTTTTTTGGTTTTTAAAAATTTATTTATTTTTACTTACTTGTACCCTGTTTGCAAACTTGCTTTATAGATGAGTCATGATAGTGATCACAAGAAAGGGTTCATAAGAGAACATTCAGAGTTGCCAGACTATCTGGCACTCCCTAGAGTGAATGTGGTCACAGCAGAGATTCTCATTAAGCCAGGAATTTAGGGATTTCTTTTACATTAATCATTAAGGAGGCTGCTGTAAATTCCATCCTCAAGTGAAATAACTGCAGAAGAAATTATTAGGGAAAATAAATTTTATATAAGAGCATATAATGTATATAATGAAATATCTAATATCAGATTCATAGTACTTTTATGTTTTAATACATAATAGAACATTGCAATAATAGAATATTTCACAAGAAATATAACTTAATCATTTAACACATATTTTCACTGAAATAGAGCAGTTTTTAATACATTTCTTGTTCAAGCCTAGTCATTAAGACTTTCCAGTTGTCTAATTTAGATTTTTTCTAATTGAATACCCTGAATGATGAATTAAGAACTTCTTATATTTACATGCCTTGAATTATTTAAGACAAATATTAAAATCTATCAATGTAAATTTTTTTTTCAATATTTTCTGAGGTCGATAAAAAGATGCTCCTGGAATTTATTGAGCTACCTATGGAACTGGATTACATGGTTGAACTCCATTTTTTAAAGTAACAACAAAGATCCTGATTTTGGAAAGAGTTTAGTCAAGAAGCTTTTTTATCATTTTATATCTATGCCCATGTCATGATATTCCTTCTTGTTTCAAGGCCTATTCCTAGAATTTGTCTCCTAAATTTGGATTGAGCTACCCCTCCACTACATTGTTCGTTTCAGAGTTAAGGCGTATTCCAGGAGGCTGTACCTTTGTCACCTCTGCTGGCTCCACATTGGCCACTGACATCACAGGGCCACCATCTCCTGATTGCATTTGGGCAGCACAATAATGTTAGTGTCAGCCTGTTTGTTGAGAAGGGCAGCAGCCTCTAATGTCATTTGTCATAAGTCTGAGTAAAAGTTTACAATTTTCTAAAGGCTAAATTCAAGTATGTTGAACATCACTGTAGTATATTTCCATGGGTGCCTGTTCAGAGCCTTCAAAATCAAATGTGGTAAATATAAGCAGTAATTTTACTAGTGAAAAGATCTCAATGAAAATAATTTTTCTATCTTTATTCTTCTTCATATATATATTTGTGAAAGAAATAACATTTTTTATTGATTTCAGTAATTGAAAATAACACCATCTAACCCATGAAGGAGTCATTAAAGATCAATAAGGAAAAAAAGGGACAAATACCAGGCACTGATGGGTCTGCAATCAGTTAAAATAGCCAGGTTTTGTGTCATTTCTTTCCCCTTGTAAGTTGTTTTCTGCATCCTGCTTTGATGTCGATATGCACTGAAATTGAAACTAATATTGACATAGACTTGTATAAAATCTGTGTCTAACATGACTACTTGATGGTAATTCAAGGTTCAGGATTATCTGCTAAATGAAGTCCTGTGGAGTGTATTCATTAAACAAGTAGAGATTTATTTTCCTACAGATTTGCCTGGGTGCTTTTTATCTGGTTTGATTGTGGGTTTTTGGTATTTTTAAAACCCAAGTAGTTAAATTGCTATTTTTTTCGTAGTTTTCTTAGTTTTCACCATCTGGATATTGGCAGCTGGCAGTCACAGTTCCAAAAAGCATTTAGCTATGGATCCCAAATATAATAGAGGCCTCTTGGAAGATTTCTAGACTTTAAAGAGCCTCCAAGATTTTATAATACTTCTGAGGGCTCTATTTAGGGATGCCTGTCAAAATGTTTACTCTAGTGTCTTTACCAACATTGATGAAAATGCACTGTTTAACAAAATAACTGGATATTTCATGGAATTTCACCATCACCATTTTCATACTTAAAGGAATCCCTGATGTATGCAGCTTCTTACTTTGTTATATTGATGAGAAAATACAACTTTTTTGTATCCTTTTATTAAGATATAATGCAGCTTTGCAGCCTGAAATTGGCAAGTATGTTTCCTTGTGCCAAAATGATTTTTAAGAGGAAACATATCTTGTACTTCAGAACATTTTGCCATCTTAGGAAGATTGTGTAGATGGGCAATGAAGTGTGTGAAAAAGTTGGAGGAAGAAAAATAACAATACTTCTGTTTACCAAAGGGAACTCTGTTGGGAACAATAGTGAATAGACATCTTGTGTTAGTCTCTTCAGCTTGAATTCCAAAGTGCAATTCAATTCTTTCTATCTCTGATAGACTATTCATTTAATATCAAGAACAGCTTTAAGTGTGGCTTGTGCAGCTTTTTATCACAAGTAAAAGCTGAGAGGACACATATAAATGGTATCTGTTGTATTTATTTTTTTAATATGCTGAACGTGATGGAAATGTTCAACATGCTGAGATCAAATATCTGTGTGGCTGAAGAAAGGCAATAAAGTGAACTATTTAGGTTTTCAATAATGCGCACTGCTTAGGTTGCTTATTTGTGGGATCTAAGTGTTTAAAGAAATTTTTATTCATTTTGTACTAGGAAAGGTGCAAGGACATTGTAATGAGATAATAGTGCTTGAAGCGTTTCCTTAATTCTCAGCATTTTTTTTGATATCTTACATTTTCTTCTTCATTCATCCATGACTCAATTCTCAAACAATCTGACTGTGGAAGTAATGTACACATATTTTTCTTACTGTCTTGGCATGAAGAATATGTGGGAGTTAGCATGAATATTTACTTTCTAATAGGTTTTGCCTGTATCAGTGAAAAGCATGGTATAATGCTCAAAAAATATTTTTTCCCTTTCAGGTTGTCTAAAAAATATTTTAAAGTATTGTTGATTAACCTAAATATCATAATCATATATTACATATTTCACAGAAAAACTGAACTTCCTACATTGCTGGGTTATTGATGACTCAGAACTGACAGTTGTTTACTGTCATGTACAGATGAGAGCCCACTTCCCAGCAAACAGGGACCCTAAAAATAGCCTTTAAAAGGTGCCAGAAATCTTCTATTCAGTGCATTGATGCACCCATCCCCTTCAGATATGACTGATACTAATGAACCCTAAGGCTTATCAGGCTTATCAGTTAGGCAGAGAAGCAATATTTTTTTTTTTTTCTTTTTCAGGAATAATGAGCTGAGAGTTTTCTCAGGAAAGTTCTTTTGCAGACATCCCAGGATAGCTTGAAATGAAAATAAAAATGTAAAGAAAATATTCCAGCTACAGAGGCACCATGTATAAAGTGTGTATTTGAAATTGTGTACATTTATTTGAAACCATACCTTAAACATGACTGACTTGTTCTGTCTATGTAAAGAGGTGCTCCTGAGTGGTGATACTCAGGGTCGTGGACATCCAGGAAGTGTTCAAAATGTGATTTTGGGCTTGGAGACACAGTTTAATGGTGAATGCAAATGGTGCTGAGTTAATGGTTGTACTCTATGATCTTGGAGGTCTTTTCCAACCTTCATGATTCTATGATTCTGGGATTCTGTATTGATGTCTCCTGATTTTGGTTTAATCTAGTCCCTCCATCTTCCTGTTTGAAGTCTGGGGAGAGAGAATTCTACTCAGAGGTAGAGACTTTCCTGCTTTCAGGATGAAGTGAGTCTTTCGTTACAGACTCCTTATCCTACTTGAAGGTCACATTAGGTGCAGATGAATACATGGAACAAACAGACTAGGAAAAAAGGAGCCCCAACAAAAGTGGAAAGAGTCAAATCCTGTTAACACAGCAGTAGATCAGTCCTTGTAAGGCTTGCATGTGAACTATTATGCCCATATAATAAACTGCAAGGACTCTTCAGCCTGAGGTTGGATGCCTGATTGAAGAATACAACCATGGGGATGATTCCTGCAAACGATTTCTCTGCTCATGTTGTTCATTTCATGATCTTCCAGTCCAGATCACAGTGTTTGCTAATATATTATGTATCAGCAGCAATATCTGAGAAGGTTTTAGTCTTGCAAAGGTTCAAGATCTTGCCCATGTTTGGCTTCAGCTGATGCATATTGCAGCACATTGATGCTTCATGGGCATGAACTTTTTTATCATGTGAAACACATGTATGAAAAACTTGATGCAGGATATTATTTTGTATGAAATTTGAAACCCATTTGAAGAAATCTGTTCCATAGATCAGTTTGTTGCTTTTACTGCACAGAAGGCCAGTGTGGTGGATTTCCCAGTACAAAGACTTGATGTTCCTCCCTGTTGGATGACAGTGTCTGGCTATCTCATGGCTGCTATGGACAAACAAATGTAATGAAATAAAAGTGTATCTGCCTCATGAGAACCTTTGATTTGTTCTCCATATAATTTTTGATGTGGTAGAACTCCTATGGAAAGAATTACTTTCGGCTTTAGATTAGGAAAAAGTCAGCATTCCATACTTACATATGCAGAAGGTCTTTTACTGAGTAGTGTTTCAGGTTGTTTTCATTTGGATATAGAACAGGACTTTAATAAAGTTACAGAGATGTTTAATAAAAAGGACTACGTAAATACAAGGATGAAGCAACAATAAGAGAGAACCTTTACCAACTGCAGCATTCATAGAGGTTGTTGCTTTCCCTAACTTCTTCTTCTCAATCAATTTTCTACTTTCCTTCTGTGAGTTCCCAGCTTTCAAACTGACTATCCTTTGACTTGGCACTCTCGAATTTTGACACATTTTCCTTGTTGTCCTCAGCTTGACATCAAAGCTCTCTGCAACTCCTTCTTTACAAAGTAGTGATCTTCTTCTGTAAGGTGTAAAGGCATTTTTTCATGGGAAAAAAATAACATATCATTTTGTTTAACTAAGGAAAAAAAATGGGATAATACAGGGAAAATTTCTATTTTCAGAAGTATAGATTCTTCCACTTAATTTCTCACAGCCATTTTCTGGACAGGCTTCTTTTCCAGCATGAGCACCTGTTAACTGTTACCAAATTTTCCAGTTCGTTAAGAAAGTTTTTGTCCTACTAATATTAATGTGTGATGGAATAATGAATCACCAATGAGGGTGAAGAGCCCTATCCTTTTTCCTTAATTATGGAGGCCAATAACACTGTGAAAGGAAGTACCTCTGTGGTGGAGTTCAACTGCAGAAGGCAATTTTGTTCATCAACAAATCCTAGATATCCTGGATCTGGCAGATTAATACAAGGTGTTTGAAAATAGGTCTTCCCAATCTGCTGTGTCCTATCAGGATAGGTTCTCATTCCAGTAGTTTTTGGCTCCTTGGTTTACAACAAATTTTGTAGTCTTCTCTGGATCTCTAGGAAAATTTTGCATTCTTGATATACTTTTGAAACTCATGGGATTGCTGACCTTCACTGTCTGCTGCACTGGCTCTATTGATCCCACAATTATGGTCTTATTCTGAGCTGTGCATTTGCACTCAGAGATTATTTCTGAGCATACACCATTACTCTCAAGATGAGAACTATGCCCTTTTACCCCAGAAACATCCCCTTATGAGCCACAGGACACCTTTCTAGGTGTCCTGTCTCACACCTAAAAGTAATGCAAAATCAGCTCTTATACAATGCATGTTGAACAAATAAAGATTCATGTTTCAGCTCAATGAGATGCAGTGAGATAAATTTCCACTCAACGGTGTTTCACCAGTGCAAAATGCATGGGCAATTCATAACGTGGAAATTTTGCATTTTGTGTTTTAGAGTTTGATCTGTGTAACTTTGTTGACTTTTTAAAAAATCAAAATCATCAATTCCTGCTGTGGGTTTGACTTTATAGAGTTTGATGAACTGAAGAAATATTACTGTGGCTTTTCTATCCACCATTCCTTCACTGCTGATCAGAGAAGCAAGATAACTTCTATACATATTTTATTTCACTATTTTATGCAGAAATGCTGTGAACATTCCTCATTCACTGCAGTTCTGAAGCTGAGAAGGCATCCTAGGATTTCATCATAAATATTACCTAGGGAAGAAAGGGTGATTCTAGTCCTTTTCCTATTTCTCAATATGTGCAAATGGCTTATAAAATACATTGAGAAATTGGGGGTGAGAAAAGCATTACTTTCCATTTCATTTGGTTCTGGAAAAGCAGAGGAATGTAAGCCAAGTTTTTTCTACTGCCAAGAAAATCCAGACTACTAATAGTCTTTCTAGATGTTTAGTGAATTTATCTTGCTGGCACTACTTATTAACTAAGGCCCAGTGCAGCATGAGCTGAAATAGAATAATTGGTAATTCATTGTAAACGTGTCTAGTTTTATGTCCATTTTTCATTTTTTCTTGACTGGTGTTTAGTATTTATACTCCAAGGTAATTGGCTGTCTTCCCATCTTCCAGCTGCAGGGCTTGAGTAATTTCTTTTCCTAAGTGAGGTGTGTGTCCTGTATTTAAAGTGTCCACTTTGAGGTTTGTGGAAAACTCCTCTTTGTTTCAAGCAAGCAAGCAAACAAACAAAAAAACCCCCCAAAAAAACCCCAAAGTAAAATAAACCAACAAAGGATCTCGTTTCAAAATACAGCAATCAAGTTTCAAACTCAAGATACCAGACAGAGAACGAGACTTGTCAATGCTTTCTCAGAGATGATGGCTTGCATGGTGAAAAGCAGAGATAAAGTAATGTGTGTTTAATGTGAAAAGCATTTCATAGAAACAGATAAAATAATTGAATGCAGAACAGGAACATGCCAAAGATTAATATGATACTGTGGTGGATTAACCTTGACTGGACACCTGGTGCCCACCAAGCTGCTCAATCACTCCCCCTCCTCAACTGGACAGGGTGAGAAAATATGAGAAAAAGCTCATGAAGGACTGAAAGAGATTACTTACCAGTAACTGTCATGGGTAAAACAGAAAATGAATGGAAGTTATTGATAATTAGTAAAAGAATAGGATAATAAAAATCAACCTAAAAACCACCTTCCTCCCTCCTTCCCTTCTTACCAGACTCAACCTCACTCTCAATTCCTCCACCTCCTGTGCCCAGGCAGTGCAGGTGCCCAGGGAATGGGGCTGTAGTCAGTTCATCACACATTGCCACTCCTTCCTCCTCACACTGCCCTCTCCAGTGCAGTGTCCTTCCCGTGGGACACAGTCCTTCACAAACTGCCCCAACAGGATCGCTTTCCATGGGTGAAGTCCTTCAGGAAGAGGCTGCTTTAATGTGGATCCTCCATGGGGTCACAAGCCCTCTCATCAAACCTGTTGCAGTGTGGGCTCCTCTCTACAGGACCACAGTGCTCCCCGGAAAACTGCTGCAGTGTGGGTTCTCCAGGGTCACAGCAGCCGGCAGGGCACATCTGCCTGCTCTGTCCTGGGGTTCTCCATAGGCTGCATGTGGATAAATCCACCCCTGAGCACTTGTGTGGGCTGCAGGACATCCTACCTCACCGTGGTCTGCAGGGCAATCTCTGCTCCTGAGTGCCTGTAGCACTCCCGCCCCTCCTTCTTCACTGGTGTCTGCAGGGCTGCTTCTCCCACATATTTTCACACCTCTTTCCCAGCTACATCTGTGTATGATTTTTTCTCCCTTCTTAAATATGTTATCCCATAGGCACTATCAGTGCAGCCCATAAATTTGGCCTTGGCCAGTGACGGGTCAGGCCTGGAGCTGTGTGGAATGGCTCTGTTGGACATGGGGGAAGCTTCTGGCATCTTCTCACAGAATCCAGCCCTGTGGCACTCCCACTGCCAAAAACTTACAAAGTACACCCCATATGTGTACAGTGAAAGAATAACCTTCAGAGAAAACTCCCACCCAGCTAGGTTATGATTTCTCCCCTTTCCACCCTCCTGTGAGTCACCAAAGCTTTCTATATGGTGAAGCAAAGTCTTTCTAGAGTTCAGAATTTCTGTTTCCTGTTTTTTTTGTTTGTTTGTTTGTTTGTTTTCTGTTTGAAAGCTAAGGAAAGGTCAGAGAAGGAGAAAGAGCTTGTAAGGTTTAATGGCTGGGTTAAGTATGAACATGATCAGGGTGTTTGGGTTTTAAGGCTTCTCTATGGTTAGGATCAAAGGAAACATGTTTTATTTAATTAATAATGTTTACAATGTACTGTTGTAATGTCATTACAACCTAGTGTTAAAACCTTCTTCTTAATGCAGCAAATTGTTTCCTATAATTTAAACATTTAAATAAGTTTGGTTTTTTTTTTTAATTAAACCAAGGTCTTATAGTATCCACTTTCATATGCATAATATTTTCTCTTTTCTCAAGAAATTTATCAGAGCACAACCTTTACAGAAATTTACTTAAGAAGTACCATTTCCTACATGGTAGTAAAGGATGTCTTTGTGAAATTGATGTGTTCAAGTTGATTCTTTTTCATGAATGGAATGGAAAATGAACAAGCTTGCAGACAATATCTAAGACACTAGCTCATCTACAAAGTATCTTTGAAGTAAGGAGAGCGTAGGAAGCAAAAGTAACTGGTGAAAAATATGCTCCTTTGCATCTTCCTGTTTTAAAGGAAACTAAAAACTTAAATTCCAAAAATGGTACCTGGGTTTTACTGTATTATAATTCAGCTGATAAAGTGCATCACTAGTTGTATTTGGGTTTTCTGTTAATTTTCGCTGCTTGTTTCTCATAGAGGAGCCTGGTATATTTTTAAAGCATTAAAAAAAGTTTACAACTAGCTTACCTTCATTCCTTGTGCATTACATTGTAAGTCACCTTTTAAAAAAGGTAGAATGCATCTTTAGTTGGTATAAATTCACTGTCCTTATTGACTGCAATAAACGTTTACAATTTATATCACTGAATGTCTGGTCAGAGAGCTTTCCTTCAGTTGTAAATATAGGATATACACCATAATATACAAGAGATAGACTGCAAATCCAATCAACACTTCCCTTTATTTGTCCACAAAGAAATATAATCATGAGTTTAAGAGTACTTGGTATAACTTACACTTGAAGAACTTAATGTCCAATGTGTTCTCATAGAAAGCTCAATGATTACAGTTTATTCACTGAAGTAATTGTGAACATGTAATTATTTCTTCCATTACTAATAATTACTTAGCCATTTTGCTTAGACATAAAAACCAAGACAAAAAAAAAAAAAAAAAAAAAGAAAAAAAAAAAAATTAAATTAAGGCAGACTGAAAAAGAGAAAAAAATTATGTTCTTTAGTTGTGAATTCTGAAATAAAATATACAGAGCCAATGGGCCAAAAAATTGCTTTTGCTAAACAGTTACATAACCCTCATTTCTTATTTTGACTTTCTGTAGAATTCCAGTCAAATGGAAATCTGCATCTTTAGCCTTTTTTTCCCTGGCATTCAGTTTCTTGCCTAGTATCTCATTATGTTTTGCAACATAATGTGTAGAGTGCTGGTTTTTGTATCAGTGATTTTCTCTTGTGAATATTTATACCGTTACCCATGCATAGAATTGCAGCTGTGAAGATGGAACTTATAAAGGTATCTATATAAATGAAAGAGCAAGTCCTAATGAAAACCTCAGTCTTTGAACAGGACTATTATCAGCTTGCAATGAATGCCATTACAGGGAAATATAAAATAGTGCTATAAAAAACACTGATTAGAGGGTAGGTTCTCTGGGGCAGGGACTCTTTCTTGGACTATAAAGTTCGGAAAGAAGTTAGGATCCAGAGTCTGTAGTTTATCTAGATGAGAATATTATTAACTCCTCTTACTTATGACCCATTTTTCCTGCCTGAATAGTGTTTGTTTTCAGCCTTGATGCTGTAGATTGGGTGACTAGGTACTCTCAGAAATAATGGATAATTGAACACCCCAAAAGAAAACATAAGGCATATCCATGCCATATTCCCTTCTCTTTGTTTTAAGATAAAGGGTTGAGGAAGAGAGAAGTGTCTGTAGTACACTAAAATGTTTAGCCTATTACTCTCTCTGCTTGCTGACAAAGTTGGGTTCCACATCCTTGTCATGAGAGCTGGCAAACTCTCTGGGTGTACTTACTGGGTCATGGCACAAAGCTGACTGCTTTAATGCAGATCCCTTCTAGCCCTCCAACCTCCTCACCTTCTCCCATGGCAATGGAGCATTGAACCCTTTTTTTTTTTTTTTTTTATATAAGCTTAAAAAAAAAATCAGCATCCTCTCTAAAGCTTTCTTGTCAGGAACACATGAACTGAAGGCAAAGTAGTTAAGCATATTAGTTAGTCTGATTCTTGGATAAGCTAGTTCCAAGCAATAACTACATAGAGTAGTTATTGCATAGAGTTTATCTATGCAATGACAGTTTACAGTGAAGTATTTATCCTGAAAAATTGGACAAATCATGGATAAACCTTTTTTTCCTCTGAAATATCCTGAAACCTATTAAGTTTTACAGAACCTACTGATTCTGTGAATGTGATAGCAGTACAGCTCTTCAGAGTAAATGAAAAACATGGGAACATTTTCAAAAGGTTCATGGCAACTTTTCAGCATCATTGCTAACTTAATGAGTATTTTTCAGTATAAATCATGCTAAACACCATGGGAGGAATCAATTTTGACAAGTAGGAGGACTAGTTATTGAGATGTCATCAGATTGCTCATAATCACATATTTTCCCTGAGGATTTGTGCTTCAGCTCACACTCCTGAAGTCCATTCACATTTTAATGTAATTAAACCTTTGCTGTATCTGTTTGGTAGGTTGTATTTTATTACACCAACTATGCATATTTTAAAATTAACCTAGTGTGATAAACCCAAAACGTATTCAGATCTGTTTATAACATCCAGTCTTCTCATTCTTCAAAGTAAATTTCCTTAAGACAGCCTGGGTACTTCTCCCATGCCCCAAATTTCTCTTATTTATTCTTACCTGTTAAAATCCCACAGATTCACCAGTTATTTGAGTAGTGCAAGCCAACCTGATGCTTAGGTCATGCCTCCTTCTTTTACTTGATTTCTTCTCCAAAATTAAGGGGAAATCCTAAATGGAACTACAGCTTTGTGCCTTCAACATACTCTTAGATTGTTTAGGTTTGGGATTTTTGTTTTGTTTTGTTTCGTGTGGTGTTTGTTTTTGTTTTTTATTCCTTTTTTTTAACATCACTGAGGTAGTGAAAAGGCATTTTACAAAAAACGCCTGTTCAGAGACATGACACCTTCAGCAGCAGTAAAAATTATAGAAGGAAAAATAAAAAAAATTTTAAGGCATCTCTCACCTCAATGAAGACAGCATTTCTGCAGTTCATTTATCACTAGAAGGTAATAGTTCTTTATCAAATGTTAACTTCCATTGGAGGAAAAGCAGAGAAAAAAGTGAAAATGTTCTCAAATTCCAAGTTTTAAACTTTTCCTTCATTTTTTTTATGGATCACTATAAGGTCTCAATTATGAAGCCAAATCATGCACTCTGACAAATGCATCCAAGCTTGACACCTCTTCTGGTTAGGTTTCCTTTGTGTGTGATGAAATTTCTGCACATATTCAGGCAAACTGAAACATCACTGTTTATTAGTGATTTTTAAGCAGAAGGCTTTCATACTGAAACTCTGTGTATGTGAATTTAATTGAGGCTTTTGTCACCTGGGAAAGATACCCTGGCTTGTAAAAATTGAATGTGTCATGGAAATAATTTTTTATCAGATGAAAAACAAAAAGATGAAGAAAAATAGAATCTAGATAGATTTGTTGAAATTATTTTGTATTCAAGTAATTACTTGTGACTTTATCTGTAGTAAGTTCTCCTTTCAGTAGTCAGTCCTTCATTCCTAAAGAAAACTAAGCAAACATTTTCTTTATTCAATACCTCCATTTGGCTTTAACACTGGAATACCTTTCTAAAGAAGAGAGTAATATCTAAATTTAAGGGGTTTTGGCTTCATTTTCCTTGAGGGAGAATTATGGATGGAATTCGATAGGTTTCTTTGCAGAAATGACAAGAGACAGTGATCCAAATGAACAGTCTATACAATGTTTGTCATGATACAACAGAAATTATGCTATTTAGAGTTCTACTGAAAATCTGAAATGCCTGTACGTGTCAAACAGATTGTCTTCCCATAAAATTATATTGTGACCCAACAGCATTTATCTTCATCAAAGGTAATATATTTTATATTCTGTATTTACTTTTCATAATGACATAGGGTCCTAATAAATCAAAAACAGGAGTACCATAAATTTATTTATAATTTTTTAATTGTTTAATGTTTTGCCTATTACTGCTATATATGTGGTCTTTTTTCAATATTTTGTGCTAAGACAATAGTATTTTCATTTGCTATTATTTTTCATTTTACAGAAACTCTGGCATCTGTCCTGTCCAGGTCCTCTTTCCTTGCACATCTTACCAGTTTGGCTTTAGATCTTGTGTACCATGAAGGAGAAAGCTTCTCTATGTCCAGGTGACTGCTTATGGAAAATAAAAGCCATAAACAAACAAACAAAAAACCCAGAAAAACCATACCAAACAAGAACAAAAACAAACAAAAAACCTCCAAAGCAAAGCAAAACAAACAAACAAACAAACCACCAAAAAAATCCAAGCAAAAAAACCTGAAAAGCCTCACAAAAAAACCAAAACACAAACAATGTTAATAAGATTCACCTCTAAAAACAGGTAATCAACAGAGATTCAAAATCCTAAGCTCTTGCAATAAGCATGACATAACTTTTAAAAATGGTCTTCCTGAGGGTTGACAGAACTGCTCTGTGATCTTTGGGACACAGAGTATGTTAGTATTCAGAACTTCTTGTTTTATCATTTTTATTGCCTTAGCAGAGAATAGAGGGCCAGGTGTGGGAATTCTGATGCTTTTGCCACTAACAGAAACCCTAAATCATCAGCATGTCTAAGACAATGAAAGCTATTTATTCTTATCATTCAGTTCTAGATTTCATCCTTTCAGCAGCTACTGGATTTCTTACAAAACTTCTGAATGTCAATCCACAGCTAAGACACCAGAATAGTGGACATTTATTGTTAAAGTTATGCAACTCAAATTTTAGACATTTAAGTTGGTTATTAAAAACTTCAGGCACACAAGCAGCATTAAATCTAAATTCTGTACTTACACATGGTGTTCCTAAGTATAAATAGATCCTCCTGAGACACAGTCATGTTGCAAGGTTAGCAAATTCTTTAATTAACCCTGCACATTTCCAAGAATTCCAAGGGGGAAAAATAAAAATTCCTCAAAGATGCAGATGTTCAGTCAATCAAAAATGGTCACAGGAGGCTGGAGTAAAAGAAGTGTTCCTGGATGCTGTTGGATAAGGCTCTGCTTCCATCCCATTGTAGTAGTGGAAGTGAGGAAACCTGGGGGGCTTCCTCATCTTTGGACACCTCCCAGGAAAGCAGATCCACAACCTCACCGTTGTAAAAAATCACTTCTACTCATATTTTGAATGTGAGAATTTTTTGGTTGTTGCTCCATTCCTTCCCCACCCCAAGAACTAATCTCAGTGGATGTTCAGGGGTCTGAGGTACATGGTGGTTGTTGCATGGACGTGCAGAACTGCTCTGTCCTTTTGTGAAATCAGTGCCACTTTCTGTCAGTCTTAATCATGCATAATATTTGTATCTTTTTGTGTCCTAATGATTACCGTGGTAAAAAGACAACTTAGCCTTCGAAACGCTGTCACCCAGGCTATACTATAAAACTCTTCAGAGGGACTAATTAACCTGAGCAATCTGGCATGAAATTCTGGTTTACTCTGTTTTTAAAAGCCTTTAATCAGTGAATCATCAAAACAGCTGGTAGAGGGCAGTTTTATTCCCATTTATTTTGCAAACTGATTCCTCCTTCACTTATTGTGTGATGGTGAAAGTGTTAGTTAAAATAAGTATGACACTGACATTTAAATAATTCTGAAGAACTGATAATTATGTATTTAAAAAAAACAACAAAAACAGACCAACAAACAAAACCTTCTATTCTGCTGGCATTTAATCATTGTTGACGTTTTAGTTTTTTTTTTTTTAATGACAAAGTTTAAATGATATGTTGAAATACTGGGAGAAATTTCAAGACTGGAAAGTCTCCAATAATTCATGTCAGAGATCTGTCAGCACTTTTTTGTGGTATTAAAAAAAAAAAATCCTATAAAACAAAAGGTATAGCTATCCTTACTCCTTAATTTTCATTAACTTTTTTCTTAAACAAAATTTATTCTTAGTGGTCTGTCTGATTGTTTTGTCGTGGTTCAAACAACAAAAACAACAACAAAAAGGGTTTTTTGTGACAAAGGAGTACTTTTTCCATTATAGTGGATATGATTGCTGTGAGAAGGTATCCTTGGTGTTCATTACATCCTCAGAGGAAAGGGCATATGGTGTCCTGCATTTTAGTATTTCAGAACTGACCAACTGATAATTCTATATGTATATTTTGCAGAGTTAGAGATTTGTTATGCAGAAGCTGAACAGTCAGGGATGGATTTTTGAAAGTTGCAGTTTATTTATTTATTACAGGATATTATTCCAGAATTGGTAAATTTTAGGATGATCAACACAGCCTCTATGGAATAATTTTTAAATGAATAATCAGGCAATTATTTGCTAAGCTTGTCTACATATCTGTATCACAAATCTTTAATGAATTGTCTGGTGGCACCTAATTTTAATAGTAAACCAATGTAGATTAGGACAAAGATTTTTTGGAAATAGGTTTGGCATCCGCATTACTACAAAATGAATTTATTTCAACCACTCTTACTGCAGCGAATAGCAAGTGAAATTATGAAAATGAATGCTTAAAGTCATCATTCTTTCTAATACACACTGACATTAATGCAAATATCCGTGATGTAGGAGGAAAAATCATGAATACTGGAAGTTCCAAGATGGCTGGAAGTGGGAGCTAGAAAACCAGATTAGCTGTCAGGCAAACATTTTTGTAGAGTGATTGTTTAACCTTGGGAAGAATGATTGTGGTGGGTTTTCTTTTATAACAAAGATGTCTGTGTGGGTTTCAGGCAGCCAAGGTCAACCCACCACAAAGAGTTTTTCCTGCTAAAAATATTTTCCACTTTGAATAAAAATCACTTAAAAACTGTCTTATAGCTAGGTTTATGTGTGAGTTGTGATGTTAAAGGACCTTTTTTGTTTCAGGATTTTTGAACTGTTGATAAACACAGCATGAAAGTACATTGACAGATTTAGGTTCTTCCTAAGAAGACCGTATACTGCCCAGTATTACAAAACTGCATTTATGCATATCTTCCCGTACATATTTTTAAATAATATGTTAGTTTTTTAAAGATAGAATGAATATGACATTGCTTTGTCTACTCTGCCTGAGATGCATAGAAGTGTTTCAGCTGATCTGGCAAAATGCTTCCTCTATTTCTGAATTTTCAGTGTGAATATTTCTAATTGTCAGAGAACTTTTTTTTTCTCAATTCAGTTTTTTAATCTTATTAGAAAATATACTTATATTTAAGATACATAATAAATGCTACCCTGATAGTCTCAGTACTTTTTCAAAGCTCTGTGATTATCTTACAGACCTTTGGAAATTAAAGTTTTTATTAGAAATGTTAGGCTTAAAATAAGTCTGCCTTTTGCTATTTATTCTCTTGGGTTTTTTTTATCTCCATTCATTTGATCTCTCTCTCCTTTTTTCGTCTTAATCCCTGCATTCCTCTGTATTTCCAAATGCAAGAGAGTAAATGTATTGTTAGACTTGGGTTAAGATTTTATCCTCTTCCCTGCCACTCCCTTCTTTCTCTCTATCTCAGACAGATTAGAGGTCTGTCTTCTTTTTTTTTTTTTTTTNNNTTTTTTTTTTCCCTTTTCTTTTCAAATCATTTGACTTCAGGAATTCAGGGTCCAAGATTCAGATAACACCCTAATGCTTCAAGCATTTTGTATTTTGCATTTTAGCTTTATTCTTTTGCAAAGAACATTGGCAAAAAGTTTCAGTGCTGAATATAGGACATGCAATCAATTTCTGTAAAACAAATAGATATTTTGGAGGAGAAAACTATGAGTAACTGTGGCTCAAATCTAGCCCTAAATTTGGGTAACATCTGCAAGCCTGAAACACAGCCTTTCTTCTCTCCCACTCTTATTTATGATTATTTGCTTGGTGATTGTGTCAATGGATATGTAATCACAAATTGTGTACCTTTTCTCTGAGTAGAGAATTTAAGTGTCTGAGGAACAGGAACTTATCTATATCATATATAAACAGCCATTTGTCTATAAAGCCAAAAGAGTTTCACAAAGTGCTAATCCCAAAGGTGTCTTTCATGCCTGCAGGCAACTGTTTGTGGTTTTTATTTGATGGTTGCAAATAGAAGTCTGTCTATTCAATGCTCCTGATTATTTCTTTGTCTTTGGGCAAGGACAAAGAAAAATAATTCACTCTTATCATTCCTTTATGATAGGAAATATGAATTAATAAAAAAATTGAAGTATATTAAAAATTTTTCATGGGTTATAATTACATAGTTATGCAGTTAAAATACACCTCTATGATCTTTTTATGAGTGTAAAAACTTTCTGTTGGATATACTTTGCACATTGAACCCTGCAGTTTTTCTGAACAGTGAAAAAGCCCCTTTAATATAAGACTATAGCAGCATATCAGCAGTGTATGTTAATTGGAAGTCTCAATCTCAGTCACCTTTTAGCACGTACTTGACAAACTATTTTTTTTTTATATATGGGCACTGTTTACATATACTAAACATTCACAGTTTTCTTTCAGTCCTCTGACATTTTGAGTCTATTGATTGGATTGACATTTCTAAAGATGCAGTGGCACTTCCTCAGATATCTAAGATAATATATGCCTTTATCACTGTATGTTTCCACGTAAAACCTAAATTTTAGATGGAGAAAAACAATAAGTAATCTCTTTGGTTGCACAGCACTATATAACCTCAGTTTATTTTTTATTGTGAAGTGGCAATATGGCTTATGAAGCACAGCTTGAGCATGGGAGAGAAGTGTGACTGTCTTTATCTGATGTGCCAGCAGCCTGCTGCCTCTCTCAGGAAAAACCACCAGACTGGTGTATCTGTTACTATTTGGAGGATTAACACTCCATGTTAATTCCAGCTGCTGCTCATGCCATTGTGTTCCTGGTAGCTAAATGAGTCCTCCCGTGCCCAGCTAGGGCAACTGTGTGTCAATTTGGCATTTAAAAAGTCCTTCTTGAATTATTCAGAAATATTCTCTCTCTCTCTCTATGCATCAAAAGTCACTTTCCTACGTATTTATAAGAGTAGAACAGTATGAATAGCTGATACATTGTGGTTTGTATGTAGATGATATGTTGCTGGCTGTGATTTAATTATTCATGTTAAATGCTTTTCATTTGCTTGTCCAGGACATTTTCTGGCTTTTCCTGCCTAGGAGCATAGTGTGTGCAGTGAGACATAAGGAGGATTCTAGTGAAAACACTTTTCATTCTTTCCATTTTGCATCAGTCTGGAGGACTGATCTCATCTGGATGGCAAAGAGTCCTGGTATCATCAGCACTGCTGAGCCGTTTTGAGTGCCAGAGGCAGTCTGAGTGACTCAGAGCTGAGACAGTAGGGCTTTTGAGAGCTGCCTCTGGGGCAGAGCCACATGGAGTCTCACAGTCACTGTGCTATCAAACACAACAAGAAAGCTTCACAATGCCTGTGTGTGAAAATACCAAACTGAGGGGGTTGCTTTCTCATACTGATAAGAGCTGTGAATGGTGCAAAAGTTCAAACTCACATAGTTGGGTTTATTTTCCTCATGACTGAAATCATCATAACCAATTTCAAATCTCTGATTTAATTCCCAAACCTGGCTGTTTCAATGATTTTTTCCAGATCTCCCTGTCTTTATCACAGTTGCCTCCAGCAATAGAGGGGCACCTGCCAACATGAGTCAGAAAAAGTTAGCTAATAAGAAGCACTCTATATTAATCACCATCTTGCTGACAAGCTTGTGTGTGATGTATGTGTGTGGGCTGCTAGCAGATTAGTACCTTGTGTAATATATACATAACACACAAGCTGGGATTTCATTGATATCTGTAAAATTTCTGTTACAGTAAGAAGTCTTTTCAGTGCAGCTTATTATACCAGACACAGATGTCCTAAACAAAAAACAAGCTAATGAACAAAAAATGCTCTGTTCATCCTTGTATTCTCTTGGTGTCAAGAGATCCTATGTTTTTTACAAACTCTTTTTTGTTCGCTTTTGAAAGCCTTTTTCCAGAACAATTGTTAGTCCTCTAAACAAATAATTAAAAAATTCATGTGGTGTTTAGGCTTTTTTGTTAACAGAAATATTTAATTCTATGTATTCTGCAAAGTATTTGGGGTAGGGAATACCTTTTCCTTATTTTCCTCCATAACATTGTAATTCACTTAAAAGCAAAAATCTAGAAGTTTCTCTTCCACATTTTTCCTGAGTGATCTTAAAATGTTCTTAGGTTCTGCACTTCTATTTCTTTTTATTCAGCCTTTCCTTTCTCCCTTGCCAATAGGCCTTTTGGCTTTATCTCTTCTCTAATGACAGACATTTTTTATTTCTCTGGCTATTATCCTTCCCTGAAATTAAACTCTTACTCATTTTGTAGAAGGGTAAATATGAAAAAAGAAAATTCCAGGGACATAGGACAGTGCTAAATAGTTGCTGAAATTCACTCAGTACAGAACTCCTACCCTAGTATATCACCAACAGGCCAAATGAAGTGACTTAATCTGGGAAATGAAATATGAACTTTCCAAAACTGGAATACCACAGTGCTGCATTCTGCTGTGTGCCAAAGCACCCCAAGATGAAGAAGAAGGTCATCATTGTTCATGGAAGCTCCTCTGTGACAAGATTGTGTTCTTCTGGTGGTGCTGAACGTTAGTTTAGTTCTATGATTTGGGTTACTTCAGTTTCTTAAAATTCCTGTATTTAAGCTGCGATTTTAAATTTTTATAATGAAATCCCTGGGTTCATTTTACAGTGTAGCTGAGGAAAATAATGAGGCAGATTCAGCTGCTTTTTTTAATTTTATCACATTTAATGTCAAAAATACAACAAAAAAATCACTTGGTTTTAAGATATTTCTTTTTGAGCATTTTGGACTACAAAGCTACACAATGGAACCATTCTTATAGCTCTATCAAGCATCTACAGTTGCTGATAAGAACCCTAGAAGTATATCAGAGGACACTATTATTTGTATTTTCCCTCAGTAATTAAACATTATTCTTAATATATTTTTAATTAGAGGAAATAATGAGAGAGAAAAAAAAGTGTGATATTCAAACAGACATGAAAGGCTTTGTAGGAACAAATACAATACTTAAATTGTTAATGGATTATACAATTTTGCTTTGATTTTATGGTTTTCTGACGGGATAATATATATTATAGTAGTATATATATAGTAGTGTATATATAACATATACAGTATATAGTATATAGTAGTGTATATAGTATATAGTATATATAGTAGTAGATATTATTGTGGTGCTCTCAAGTGTATGAACTTCATTGTGCTAAGCTCTATATGTATTAAAAGAAAAAATAATAATCCTATCTGCAGCTGTGGTAGTAGAAATTATCTGTAGGGAAACAAATTCTTTTTTTAGGTTTATATTGGGGGAAAAAGGCATTGAGAGATTACAAGACATGATGAAGAGAATGGGATGTACAGCAGTCCCTTGATGTGAGGAAATGATTTCTATAGTCAGCTATACCTATACAGAAGAGTTAATGATTTGACTTGTGCTACAAGAATCAGAGTTCTGGGGATCCATCACTGCTGCTGATATTTCACCTGAAGTGATTTCTGTGTGGGCAGTTATGGGCTGAGATACACTGGCAGAAGAACATCTGATGTGAGCTGTGTTTTAGGATGCAGCCTATCAAACACCAATTGTCTCTTACCCTGTGCTAAATTGTAGCAAGAGAATCTTTCATTGCCACCTTGGCTGTTTAGTTCAGGTGCGATGATATCTGACATTGCAGTATATTAATTAACATTAGGAAGAAACAAATAGCTAAAAAACATGTTTTGAATGGATTTTATACTCCTCTAAGATATATGTTCTTCTCCTCTTCTGAGTTGTCTGTTATCAGCTAGGGAAGCACACAAACAAAATCTCTCTTTTCAGAGATCAGTAAACTTTAGTTGCCACTTGTCATGTTGCTTCTATTCATTTTTTTCATGCACAGTCAACAGAATCCTTTCCAGGAATGTTAGTGAGGATGTTCTATGGCAATCTCCTGCAATGGCAGCTATAGTTCAGTAAAATGTTTGGTGGGCTGCCTCTGCACAATATGCTTCAAAGAAGATTTATTACGTATGATAAACATGTTATTTTATTCCAAAAAGCTTACAACAACAAAAAAAAAATCTCCTTGAACATTTTTGAAGATAAAATTTGCTTTCAAATCATTGCTAACACTAGATTTTTTTATATAAGTAAATAATTCCAAATGAATTCCAATTAATTGACACATTCAGAACTTTGGTGCACTCATATTCCAAACTCATATCGTAATGTTATTCCATAGTATTTTAAAGAAAAAACAAAACTAAAACAAAACAAAACAAACAAACAAAAAAATAAACAAAAACCAAAGAAACAAAAAACACAAACAAACTCAAAACCCATCNATAAAATAAAATAAAATAAAACTTGTTTCTAAATAAGATAAATGTCCTTTTAAAAAAGAATATGATCTATTTTCTCTCATTTGTCCATACATTTTCCATTTCAATTATATGTAGCACAGGTACATATTCTTTCTGAATCTATGAAAATTAAACTATCAATCTTTTTATGTGTTTTATTCCATATTTTCACTACATCTAGCATTGCTGCAATCTCATTTCTCTAATTTGGTCCCATCCTTTCCCAAATAATCACTTTACTGTGAAAAAAATCTTCTTCATAGAATTACTAATTACTCTTTGGTCTGTGTTTTCAGCATATTCAATGCCCATTTTCCAATACAGAAATGATTACTGAATTTTATAACTGTTCTGAAGAGAAATAGATAATAATTTATAAAAAAAATGTTTGGCTTCTAGATTTACCTTCTAAATGTTAAGAGTTTATTTGTTTTAATAATAAATTTTCTGGACTATTAGTTTGCAATTTAATTATAAATCCTTCTTAAGCTAAGTAGGTCTCCAAAATGATGGTAAAACACAATAATCTATGTAACTAAAGGTATTGTGTTTTGAAGAAGGACTTGTCATTAAATCTGATAATATAATTATTATATTCAGGGAATGGCTAAATACCTATTACACTATATATAGAATCATAGAATATTTTGCATTTGAAGGGACCTTAAAGATCATCCTGGCTCTACCCCCTGCCATGGGCAGGGACTCCTTCCACAGGTCTCTCAAAGCCCTATCCAACCTGGCCTTGAACCCTTAGGGGAGGGAGCATCCAGAACTTCCCTGGGCAGCTTTAAAATTGTAAAATTTTGTCTTCTTTTTTCAAGTAAAGATTTGTGCCTTGTCATAAGAAACTTATCATTTATAAGCTATCATGGGAGAGTAAAGCAATGTTATATTCAATATGTGACACACATTTTTGTGTAAATGTATATATGTTATATATGTGTTTGTAGCTTTACATTTATGTAAATATCTCATATAATGCTCTATGAAAGAAGATCCCATCTTGCTAAGTGAAGCATCAAAAATTAAAAAAAAAAAGATCAGGTTTCTTAACCAAATCATTTTTCTTTCCCATTAGATTTTTATGTAAGCTGAATAACATTTATCACTTTCTACACTGTTCTTGATGCTGCCATCTCAGGTACTCCATGAACATCAGCTATCTTAATCCTGACATGTAAGCTGGTGTGGTTGTCTGCTATCATGAAAGAATTCATTTGCTTGTCTTCATGGTTCCCTTGATTGTATTTTCCTTAAAGTGTGGTGTAGCTCTGTTTCATACTTATGGTGCTGCTACATAGTCAATAATTATTCTTGAAGTTACTGTTTGAATATATAAGTTATGTCAACAAAAGAGCAAAATTAATCAGGGACTCGAGTAATTGCATTCTGAAAGACACATGTTATTTAATATAAGGTATTTAAACTCTAAATCCCATTTATGAGTCTATTATTTTTTGCTTATAAAATATGGTAAGATTGAGCTTTTTTTAACCTTCATCTTTTACTGCAGAATCCCCTTCTAATTGGCTCTGTTAATCTTCACATGTATTATAATAGGACACAGGTGTAGTGGTTTGCTCTGACTTCAAAGGCTATCCAAAAGACTTTACCAGATACAGTAGGTTTTGTGGTATAGTGCAGCTGTGCCTGGTATCTCCTATTATTATTTAGTTTCATTAACTGATTTAGAATGTTGTTTTATTGACCAACTTCTGTAGGCAAGTTTTGCCTCTCCTGATATTCATAAAGGAATACACACATTTTGAACAAATACTTAACAGTGGTTGGAAGCTGAAGGCTAGAGAAAGAAAAGCACAGTCTAAAAGAAAGACATAGTCCATTAAAAAGATAAGTGATTATAAGTTTCACCTGCAACGGCAGGGTTTCAGATGGAAATCCACCTTTATCTTGCTTTATACACAGCTGAAACTCAGCCTCTGACATCCTGCTCTGAGTTTTTCTTTTCCCCACAGGCCCAGTAGTGTTTTGCTGACCTGAGTGTTTATGTTATTAGTCTGTAGAAGGATGCACACATATGAATGTTTGAAAGACCTGTGAATTAAGGCCAGTGTTCTGGCAGTGTTAATCTGCTGTTGGAGGTGGGTAGGAATGGAGGCAGCCCTGGAGCACACACCTGGAGCACACACCTGGCACAGCTGGCACCCAGCTGTGCAGAGCCAGGCAGGCATCCCCTGGCTGTGCTCTGAGCAGGACATCGCTTCAGAAGATAAAGTTCCTTCCCTTCTCCTGCCTACTTTTTCTACTGAGATTACTTTATCTTTTTACCTTGTAGGCTTCCTTTCAAAAAAAAAAAAAACAAAAAGCAACATCCCACAGTTTCTTCATAGCTCCTGTGGAAGCAATTCAGTGAAGTAAAATACCTCAAAGAAAGCAGAATTTTTCCAATCTCACATGCCCAAGGCTGTTAAGTAAATCTATTATATAACTAGAAGTACAAAGTCCTCTAATTCTTTTAGGGGTTCCTTTGAAAACTACCTCTGGCTTTTACTTTCTGTCATTTAACTGCAACTCTCCAGGACCAGAGGAAATCCTTTAATAACCTGCATAGCACTAAAGGCCTCTCTCTGTGTGAAGAGTGCTAACTGGTGTATCAAAGATTTTACTTATCTTGCTTGAACTGAAATTGTGTGTCAGACCATAGCTATTAGGAAAAAGAAAAACAATATATTTTCTTTCTGATTTTAAATATTGTATAAATCCAGCTGGTCATTTCAGATGGTCCCTGAAAAAAGCAGAGGCAGACAGAAAAACTTATGATTCAGGGCTCTACTTTATGTTCAGTCAAGTAAAAGGTACATTATTTAAATAACTTCTCACTCATGCTTTTCCCACTTCCATAATCTCCAAATGCAGGTGATTAGAAATCAGGGAAATCTATTTTTTTATACATAATTAAACTTGCTATAAATTTTGGTTTTCAAAAAAAATCCTCACTTTGCATGCAAAAATATACTTGGTTTCTGTTATTCCATAAAAGAATCAGCATTTCTCCTTCCATCAGTTGTCTTAGAGGAAAATATGTATGAATATACAGTATACAATACTTATATATATATATGTATTTGTTTGTTTCTGTTAGTCTCACTATAATTCTGCATTGTTTCATGTAATAACAGTATCAGAGCTTGAATACATAGACAGTTCTTACTGTTTGGTTCTTTGAAGATCCAAAGCAAAGTTGTGTTTTTATGCATTCATACTTTTATCCTCCGTTTCCTGGTTTAAGCAGACATTTTCCTGATATGAATGCTCTTCATTTTTATTGAATACCATCCTACCAGTCTTCCACTTTGTGTTTACAACGTTCATTGTCATCACATTTTCAAACATGCAAAATTTCAATTTCGTTTCTGTTCATAGACCTTGAAAAGAGTAATGAAGTAATTAAGGGAACATATGGAGAGAGATTATTTTTTTCTATACTGTGCTGTAATTCCAACACATTTTCTTCCAGTTGAATAGTCTGTTAGTATAGAAGAAATCTTAGCAATCTTTTGCATCAAAGGAAGAAGAATGCATCTGCAGTTCTGCATTTCTATACCAACCTCACAGAAATATCACAGTGCTTTAAAAAAGTTATTTTCTTTCTACATATGAAAGAAAGATGAGCTGTATTTTAAAGGACTGAGACCTTCCTGATGCTAGAGTCATCTATTGACACCAAGTAAAATCCTACTTAATAAGTATTTATGTATCTTTTAGAGGATACCTGTGAGAGAAGGAAATGATATTAGTCCTCTTGCTATTTCAGCACACAAAGACATCAAAAATGACAAAATGCAATTCAGACTTGGGTTTATGCTAGTGGATCTATTTTTGTGTTAATCTAATACATGAATCTCTGTGTGTATAAGTATATCACATCTTCATATGTATCAAGATCACTTATGATACTTCAAGCAATCTCTTTTTTTGGTGGAATAGACTTTGGAGCTGAATCAGAGTTCAGGACAAAAGACACCTTTTGAAAATATCTTATATTTGATAAAGAACCTTGATATAGCAATTTATTTGACTTATTTGTACATGAAATTGCTGTGACTCGAAATTTGTTAAACTGAAACCTCTGTTCTGTTTAGGTGTCAGGGTGTCTTGGAACATGTGGTTTCAATGTTTTTCTTGATAATTTCTGAGTATAAGAGGAAGTATCTGGAATAAACCACTTTTGTCACTATATAATTTAAAACTTCAGATACCTCAGGGATTTTCTTTTATAAGCCTATGAGTTTAACTTCCTTTCCTAACTGGAAAATATGAATAAAACTGCAGATCCTTGTTATCCACACTGTTTAGAAAGTATAGAAAGTTAATAATCTTACAGATTTCTTTCTGTTACAAATTGACATGAAATAGAAACCACTATAAATTCCAGACTGGTACAGCTTTTAGAAACAGATTTAGCAGCACGTAGCACCTTTTAGGTGACTGATAGGTGTTTCTTTTTTAATTTTCCTCTTGTGGAAGTTATGTAATAAATTGTACTTCATAACTCAGAATGACTGAAAGACTAATTTTAGCTCTGAAGTGTTTTTACATCTAAATTGATCAATAAATTAGATGGATTAATTAATTTCCGCTGTCAGGGCCAAGGACTATTCAGTGTATGTAACCTTGCTGATATATAATTTATTAATTTTTCAAACAGTAACTTTTTTAAACTCTCTGAATATCCCTTCCATTTATAAGTTTTTGAAAAGGCCATGGCAAAGAATAAAATTTTATCCTGTTATGAAAATGCAGAAGTTCTGTCAGTAGCACAGACTAGCACTGGCCTGCAAAAAAGATGAAAAAACTCAGGATAAATTCAGTTTATTTCTGACAGCTACATAAATTAGAAAGAAGTTTCCTGACAAATTAACATCATTACACTTTTTCTATATAGCCAAGATTTTACCTGATCAGAATGAAATGATGTAGGTGAGAATAGTAGAATTACTGACACATGAACAAATGTACATGAATTCCCATTCCCTGACTGAGAAATCTTTTGTGTTTGGTGAAACCTTTTGAAAATATTTAGCTTGAAAGAAGATGTCATTCTCCTGTTCAGAATTTTCATAAGTCATAATTAATTCTGAATTAAAA
>VXBI01013959.1:764592-799462 GCA_013397375.1 Toxostoma redivivum | reverse complement strand
AAAAAAAAAAAAAAAAGACAGTACCTAAGGAAGACCTGGGCTCTTTCCACACACATCAAATCCTGGAATATGCTAAACCAAACCATCAGAACTCTTATCAATCATGCCAAGGATTGTGCTACAATTTCCAGCAATTCTGTCTCTCAGGAATAAATCCTTTAAAGAATAAACATATCTTCTAAAATGTCATGTTCTAATGACAAATATATACATGAGAAATTAGACAGATAACTTGGTAAAAATCTGAAACTATTCTAGAAAAATTCTCCATAAATGAAGTATAGTTCTTCCAATTTCCTCTCTGTATTTCCTCATCTTCAGTTATGTTTCTTTTAAATTCCTCTTCATTTGAAATTAAGTAAATGAAAAAAATGCATGAGAAACCATATAACATTACTTACTGTATATACATTCCAGATTATATTTTGAGCAATAAAATGAACACTTTAGCAGAAAAACAGAATAGAATGGATTATACAGATTCTTTATACGAAAAAAAAGATATACTCATGTAATTGTAAGATCCAATGTATGTTTTCTATATAATGTGCCATTTCAGAGTAGTCTTTTATGTAATATTTGTATCTTATTTATTGCTTCTTCATTTTGCCCCAGTGGTTCCAGCACTTACTGCTGAATAAGAAAATAACAGTATTTCTGAATAAATTACTTTGATTTGGGATTCTTACTGAAAACAGCTCAACTTCATCTGAATCTTTAGTATTTGTTTCTGTTAAGCAAACCCATTTACCTTGGGTTGATAAGCCTTCATTCTGCTGATCTGTAAAACCTTTTAGGTAAGTTGATTTATAATTAGTGGTCAGCCTGTTAGATAAAAACCCTGGTTGGTGTGTTTGCATATCTGTGTTTGCATAGCTGATACAGGGCATATATTTCCATCAGGACAGTTTGGAGTATTGAAAACTGACCAGTTCTTACATCCCTAGTCTTCTCTTCCTTATAAATAGGACATTAAAAATGTGAGCAATTTTTATTTCTTTCAATTTACACATATAAAAGCACCAACTTGAAATTGCTATAAGATTTATGAGGTTCTGATTATGATTTCTGTAAAGTGTATCTGGTGTCAGTAGAGATAGCTGGATTTTTTTTTTACAGCTGTGTCTTGGTCAGCTAATCAAATGGACACATATAGAAGTAAAAAAAAAAAAATGAGCTGGTCATTAGCAAAATATGATTCTTACCGATTTCCTCTTTTCATTATCCTCTCTTCTATCTTCCCCTCACTTATTGTGCTTTATGATTATTAGTGAACTTTTGGCCTTCAATCTCGTTAAGAAATAATTTGAAGAATATTAGTATATATATATATATATTTTTTTAAGACTGTAGGAAGTAGAAAATACATGCATGATGACAGATCTTCCTTTGGCCAGATCTTAGTGAGCAGTTGTGAACTTCTATGAATTAGTGAATATCACTAGACTCCAGTACACCCCATCCAAACCAAAACCTTGCCACCTGAGATTTTTTCCCACCATATTTTATGTTTAATTTGTTCTTTAGTTATGACAATAGGGTATCAAGATCATTAATTTCAATGCAAATATCTATTTACATCTCAGAGAAACTTTTAGTACTTACATGCAGCTATGGGCAGTTTCTTTTGGTTTCTATCAGCATTTATTTTCATTTATATCAGCTACTTCAACTTTTTTGTAAAACGTTTATGTTCACGCTCAGGTAATACCTGGCTCAAGCTTATGATGCCACTACAAGATATTAGGTTTCTTTTTACTTAAAATAAAACCAGAAATGTAAGAGAAGTACCATGTGTCAGAGTCTGCACCTGGCACTGCATTTCTTTGAATACAGGGTGGCTGTTTGGAATGCTGTGGAAACAAGTGGTATAATATCTATGTGTAAGAATCTGACTTGCACACCCTCAAAAAACCCAGCAAGGGATGAGCTACATCATGAAATACATAAATGTCTTTAATGGTCTTGGTCTTGTTACTCCAGAATTTATCTAATGAAAGAAATAGTTGTAGTGAAATGACTCAAGAAAAAAGTATCTGTAATATGTTCAAAAATTATATAAAGGTGCATACATTCATTGTAGGGGTGCATGATCCCTCTGTTAGTTTAAGGATAAAAACATGGCATGTAAGGTGAAGTCTCTAAAACTTTGGACACACTCCTGAGCTCCTCTGTTAGATGATCTTCATTAGTACATTTAATGAGTACATGACTAACTTTAGGACATACTACACCTTGAGAAATCTAATTTTCATATTATGATAAGTTAATGAGTTTCTCTTTTAACTTGCTAAAATTACACCAACACTGCACAAAAGATTTCAATAGCATGATAAAAGCATTATTTTAGTCTTCAGTATTTAAAATAAATTTCTCTGAAGTAGGAATAACTATAAAAGTAAATATCATAACAAGAAGAGAGCATTTCAGAAGACTATTGCATATTCTTATATTTTGGAGTCTGCATGTACTCTGTAAACATAGCCCTAAACTGCCAAGATTTGCATCCAAAAATCTATTATGGACTTTTTTGTTCCAGTGAAAAAAAAAGAGGAATGAGAACACATCCATTTATTGGTGACTTTTTTTGCCCCCTCCCTTTTTAAAGTAGAGAATTCAGTCCAGGAAAGAAAACATCTTTCTGTAGGTAGCTCTTATTTTTCTCCAAGGAATTACCTCCACATTTCTGCAATATTTAAAGTGCATATCATGCAGCTCAGCCCTATCCAGCCCCATGAATTAGGAACACTCCTGTTCCTGTTGCATCCTTGCAGTGCCTGCAATTCAAGCTTTCCCAGCACTGCACAGGGGTGTGTCACTTGGATGGAAGGTGTGAGACAAGGCACCATTTGTGTCTTTGTTTTTCTTGCTAGGTCATAGTGTGGAAGGAGGATCTGTCAGTAGCATGGCCCTGTTGGTTTTTGAAATGAATGAGGATCTGGCCAAGCTGCCTTGGATTCAAATTATTTTGGGAAAGGAATAGGTGAAAATTCAAGAAAATAAGGTTGCATTTCTTTTCTCCTCTTTTCCCACATTATTAATATGTTTTTTTTCGATTTTTTTTCCTTCAAAGTGTACTATATACCAAACATTCACATTTCTATTTAATGAGTGGGATCCTTTTTGTGTTTGAAAATGTGTTTGCTTTCACAGAAGAGAGCTCTCAACAGAGCTGGAAAATTAACTAAACTGCAACTGCTTTGCCAATTAAGTTTCAAGAAATTGCATGTGGTTCTGCTTAATAAAAAATTTCAACATAATGCTGTTGCAACGGTATAAAGTTTATTCTCCAATTTCAGCTGTCACAATCACCAGCTTCTTTAAATGGAGGAACTCTTGATTTGTTGATAAGTTTGCAGTACTACTGTACTTGTCATGGCTTTGAGTTGTTCTGTAGAAAATAATCAGATGTTTAAATTGCATTATGAAAGAAAAATCACAGCCCACAGGTCCTGAACTCTGAAAATAATTTCCTTTACTGGTTCAGGGAGAAAAATTCCCCCTCTGCTAGCCCCCAGCCAGACCATTCTGGTTTGGGATGAGCAGTTTTACCTAGACTTGGATGTTGAATTATCTGAAAATCTCCACTGGTAATTTAGAGGCATGGGAAAAAAAAAAATCACTGTTGCAAGATTAAATATTTTACTTAATTATAAGCATTGGAATGCTTGTGTTATTATGCAGGTTGGGAAAAATCCTTTTCTGAAAGGGGAAACATTGCATCTTTATAGCTTAAAGTGTATTTTCCTGTCAGTTAAAGTTTAAATTTAAGAGTTTGGGTTGTTTTATTTAGGTAAAGTTGATATGCACATTCAAATTAAGAGAGAGTTTTAATTTAGAAATAAAAAAGATAAGTAGAGGAGCAAGGAATTGCTCCTCAGAAGAGTACAGAATCAAATCCTAAACAAATAAATACAAATTTTAGGGCATGTCAAGTTTCCTGGAATAACCAATGACTATGATGATGTAGAATGTCTTAAGTGCTATCTACATTGTTTTCTGTATTTATTACTGTGATATATTTGTTCATTTTAGAGGTGAGTATTGCTTGAAATAATCTTTTCCAAGTCACAGATTATAGAACTGATGTATCTATTCTGCTCCCTTCCATATGGAAATACTTAAAGCAATACATTATGCCAGAATGCTTTATCTCCAGTGCTTTCAGTACTACTTGCTCTGTGATTTCTTGAAGTATTCATTAATTAAAGAAGCATAATGCAAATTATTGTATTTCAGACTAAGACCAAAGTAAATGAATGTACCTTTAAAGAAAGAGATGCTATTGTTAGAACACTTCTAACTTAGTTTATTTAATTTATTTGCATAGCTGTAATTAAGCTATACTGCACTTCATTTCTGCATTAAAATTAAGTAGAATAAAATTATCACTTTTTAATAACAACCAATTAAATGTCATTAATGAGAATTTAATCACCATGTTTCATATTAGATATAATTAGCTAATGATCTGTAAATCTGTATTGAACACACCTTAACAATATAACACTTTCCATAATAAAATAACCTAAGCCCAAGAAGTAATTGAGATTTCATATGTGCCATATTTCACTGTCCATGAGAAAAGACAATTGAAGCTCTGATAAAGTATACTATATAAAATTTGACTTGCCCTGCCCAAAGCCCTCTATACCATTATTTATGCTTTCATTTGTTACTTTATATTTAAATTATCTTAAGGGTCTTGTATTTCTTGCATTTGTGTTTTGATAATTTGTGGCAGGTGAGGAAATAGCATCTGTTGCAGGTTATTCCATTAAATTATTGCATAGATTATGCTGGAGGTGTTGGCTTTAGTTTTCTTGGTTTGTTCTTACCATTAAGAATTTTAACTGGAGAGTTTATTTTATTAAACTAAAAATTTTCTAAGAGAGAATTTTGTGATTTCTGGGATGAATTTTCTCAGATTCTCTGGGTACAATTTCTGCTCAAAATCAGTGAGAAAGAGAACTTATGTTTAGCTCATTGCATCAGTGCTACTGTAGGATTTCAGCTTTGATGGCACAATGAGCTAAACTACCCTGCATGTCTGCTGAAGTCCTGTCATACTTACTCTTTTTTTTTTCTGTCATCAAACAAAACAAACCCATGCAAAACCTAAAAACCAAGTGTCCATGCTTTATTACTATTTCCTCTCAAAATAAAAAAATGATAAAAAAAAAAATACTGTTGATTTTTTTTTTTAACATGTCCCCTCATGTGCTTATCTTAGTTTATTGAATTTTGTAATTTCTGTAACTCAGGCATTTAAAAGCTGTCTGGACATGGTCCTGGGCAATCAACTCTAAGTGGCCCTGCTTGATATCCTGAGACAGCTTCTGACCTCAGACATTCTGTGATTCTCTGATTACTTTGGTATCACCTTGTTATGAATATTTCATGCATTATCAGAATTTCAACATGAGATGAGCATGTTGTCAGCTATCTCTGATTAGATGCTGTGAAGTACCATGTTAAAACTGAGAATCTTGTTTGCTTTTAATAAGATGCACCAGGTCTTGAAGCTGTCCCATCAAAAGATAGAGGAGCCCTTTAGTAAATATATTGCTATTCAGGCCAGACTTTGCACTGGTATTTAATTTTTAACCTCATCTTTACCTTCTTTTATTCATTGATTTATCTGTCTTTGGAGGCTGAAACAGAAATTTAATCTTTCCTTTGCACATGTTTTAGTATGTCATAAAGTTATATACTGCATTACTTACTTAATAAAGATTTAGATAAGTAAAATTCATTCATTGATCCAGACATAGACAGTTTTTAAAACGTGTATTGTTATATCACTCATGTCAAGACTTGCTTAGAATGTCTTAGTAATCAAAATCATCAACATTAGTCTTAAAGAAGGAGAGCAATGATTTTCTGGTACTACAAATGATAGCTAAAAATCCTTATCATATTTTAAATAATTCCAAATTATTTCTCTATTAAAAATTCTTAATATTGCTTCTAAATAGTGATTGGTACAGCATGAAGCTACATCTTGGCAGAAAAGAATTATCAAATTACTTTGAAAATTTTTGTCTCAGAAGCATGGAGTTTCTCCATTAATGCATTGAAAGAAAAATATTTTTGAATTCATGTAATGGTTTCCCTCATTATAAATATTTTCTCTCTACCTCCCACATCATTGAAAGTGCAGCTATATTAAACTGAAAATGTATTGCTAAAATTTCACTACTTCATAATAATTGAATTGGATGTCTGAATCTTCTTTGGATTTCCATTTATTTCATACTGCATTCCTAACCTAACAAATTTAAATGTTATGCTTGGGTTGCCATTCACAAAATGTTGTATCATTTGATTTCTCCAAGTTCCTTCATCACCATCCTCAGAAATGTTTTATCACAGAGCAAAGGTAGCAGTTCATTAGAGATCCCTGCTGAAGTGGGTGCAAGGTGATTAGCACGTGCAGGAGTGATCCACTAAGAGACATTGAGAGCAGAGCTGATAACCCTGTCCTGGGGAGTCCTTGAGCCACCCAGGGCTGGAAGGGCTGGAAGGGCTGCCTGGGGATGTGCTGGGATGGTGACAGCACTGTGCCTGCAGTGGGATGCTCCACGCTCAGCCCTGCTCCAGGACCTCACCCATGGGGAGGAGCCTCCTACTGATCCTGTGCCTGCTTGTTGGGACTCTTGATTCCCAACAGCTGAGAATCTTCCTTCTGTGAGGTCAGGGAACATCCTGTCCTCAAAGCATGGTTGTAATCAGCAATCACTCAGTTGAGACTGTGCTGATAATCATTCACTTTCATCATGGATTTGCAGTACGAGGTCAGACTTTTTTCGCCTCAAGGTTTTTGAAGAGTGCAATTGTGTGCATTGATTAGGGTAAAACTAGCTTATGTTCTGTAAAATGTTTGAGAAAATCTATGAAAGGAAGCATTTATCTGGTCTGGAATACATATTTCACCTTCTAAAAATTAAAATGGGGGGGCAATATAGATACCATCATCTATTACAAATTATATAAATGAGGAAGACTGGTTTTATATAGCTTTTTATTCACATTTGCAGAAAATAAAATTAGAAATGTTTAGTTCCTAGTAAAGTTTAGCTGGAGGAAAAGAAGACATTCATAATTATATCTGTGAGGAAAACCAGCATAAGATGGTTTTTGATGCACAACTTTGGTCCTTTCATGTTGTATTTCATTTGCATGGATGTGCTTTTGCCCTTTCATATGCCTTTCTGGGGTCTGAACTTCTAGTTCCTCATGGGAGATGGAGGATAGGATGTGAGGCATGGTGCTGGATTTTTCCAAACCAGAGGAGCACCCCGAGGTCTTGGTGTGAGGTGTTTGGTTCCCAGTATGAAGAAGCACGACAAGTGTGAGAATGCACCATAGTATGTTGGGTAGGACATAAGCAGTGCTGGCAAAGTCAAAAATCAAAAGGGTATTTGGCAATATCATATTTTTTACATAGCAATGCATGTAAATTTGTTAAGGGAAAGTTAAGATGTTTCCAGGACATCCACAATTATCACCCATATTCTCAGCAGTTCAGTGTTTTACATACTCCAGAGATGCCTGTTATTTGTTGATTTTTAGCTGCACGGTTAAACCAACAACATGGCTGGGCATCAGGTTTCACTTCTTCACCAAATAATTTAGAGAAAATCCTAAAAATTAAGAGATGACCAAATGTTTAAAAGACTTACTTTAGACTAATTCAAATAGGTGTTTTGGCTGCAGATATCATAACATCCCAGCTGCTGATGAGATGAGGCATATCTCTTGACACAGTGATAAGGAAGATATAATTTCCAACTTTAGTAACTGGTAGCTGCTGGTAAACATCTTCCTTTTGAAATTGGAATGTTTCAGGTTCTAGCTTAAATTTTGTCATTTCAGCAAAATAGTCTTCAATTCTGCCCAAAGCAAGACTTTCCAAAAAGTATACATCTCTTCCTTATTCTCATTTCCCTGTTCTGGAAGTTTCATTAGAGGTTAATCAGAGCTATAAATCACAGGGAAGAATTCATAGGAAAATAATTGCACTGTCTAACTGAAACAGTCTCTCTAAGAGGCAGTGTACCAGGGTCAGGTGGAGAAGCAGACTTCTTTTCAGTATTCACAGTTTGTGAATATTAAATCTGGGTTTTCTTCATCATTCTTCTGAGGGTCACAGCCCCTCAAGTTCATTAACAGGCGAGTGTCTTCATCAACCTGTTCAATAAATGTAATATTTACCTGAGTTTACCAGAAATTAGTTTGAGACTGTATATGGGTTAATATAGCAGTCCTAAAAAACCCAAAAAAAACAAAACAAAACCAAAATCTTCATGTAGATTTATGTGGAAACCATAAAGTTTAGATCTTTTGTTGTCAATTTCATTAGGTCCTGCAATGCATTTATTACCTGGTAGGTAGTAAATCTTTAGTCACTTCAAACTGTAGGCTCAGACTTCTGCCTTTTCTCCACACCACATCTATTAAACATATTTGTTTATTGCACATTGCCAATTTAGAGTCCTGCAGTGTTCATTAGGAGATAGGAATCTATCTGGGAAAAAGACTGTAATTTTAGCATTCTTATATGAGTTACTCTCTAGGAAGCAGTTTCTGATGTTGGAAATTAAGCACTGCTATAGCATGCATTTTAAGTAATCAGGTCCATTCAAAACTCTATCTAGGGGATGTTTTTGAGTCATAAAATACTGATGGCTGACTTTCATTGAAGGTTTCAGATTAAGTACTGTTAGTCTTTTTTGAAACCTCACCTTATATTTAAAAGTCTTTAAAAAAAAAAGGAAGTTTTGATTTGAAGACTTAAAACTCTACTAATCCTTGAGAATCATATGTAAAATGGAGCTTTCATATTGTCTATTAACTGGGTGGCAGCTTTATAATAAAAGATTAAGACCAGAAGTTAAAAAGGACACCAATCTTCAGCACTTTCCCTATGTCAAATAGGAGAGTTTGCTGTGAGGAACAGTCTTGTATATCCTTAACTACTGCATGCCAGGAACATGGATGCCTTTGCTTAATGCAGATTGAATTCTGCTTACACACAACAAATACTTTTCTTCAAAAACAATACATTTTCTGAGGCCAGTATGAAATTTTATCTCACTATTTTATTTCTCCCTATTCAAGTGAATTCCACAGATTTTTTAACTTTTTATCTACAGCACTTCAAGTCAATAACATAGTGCCTTTAAGTAAAAATCTATCTTATATTTTGTTGTGTGTCTGTTAAATTGATGAAAGGGTTGCAAGTGTCCTGGGCAGTCTTTACTGCTACCCCTACTTATTTTCTTCAGTGTTCCATCATAACTGATATTACAGGCAATAACAGTCAAAGCAAAGAGATTTTATTGTTTCCTTTGTGTTGCAAGTGTCTGAAGCCTAGCTCTCAAATTCTGTAATTCCAAAGAAATATTTGCTATAGCCTGGGAGGAAGCTTGCTACTCTGCTTCCTAGTAATAATGACAAGTGGTTCATAGTCACTCAAACATAACACCTATTTAGCATAATAGAAACTGACAGTGTTAGTATTAGAAGGAAAGCAACATTTGACTTCAGGTAGGTGGACCTTTCCATTTCTGCATAATAGTGAAATCTCCTGGTTTTCCAAGTAATATCTAGAAATATCTCCTCCTATCTCATGAATTTTGTAGCATTTCAAAAAGAAACCATCCTTTTAGTGAAAAAAAAAAGAATTATGACATAATGTTATCTCAGTAACCTGTGCTTGCTATGTATTATTGAAACTCCCAGTGTATTTTTCCTGACACGTCTACAGTGTTTAACCCAGTTACCTTTCACTAGGTTTTTTGTTTGCTTGTTTGTTTGTTTTGGTCTTTGATTTTTTGTTTGGTTGGTTGGTTTGTGGTCAGTTTTTGTTTGGTTTTTTTTTTGGGGGGTGTTTTAAATTTTTTTTTCCTGTTATAAATATCACTATATTTTTAGCTACCTAGAGACTTTGTACAGTAGCCGTGACCTTTTCCATAATGGTATAAGTGTGGTTGTTTTCCACAAAGTTGGTGTCCTTTCCCAAAGCCTTGTCTGTTAAAAACGGGGCCAGGAGACCAACCTCCTTTTCAAAGGCCTTTATTAAGACAGCTGTGGATGGGGAACTCGAGGGGCCGCGCACACCACTGCTGCTCCCACTGGACACCACTGAGGAAGATGTGCAAGTCGAACNACAGATACCACAAGTCAAGGTTTTTCTACGTTTATCCATTTCATTGTCCATTCTTTGTGTGGAGAGATCTTTAACCCACAAACACAGTTGCCATATTCTACCAGAGATTCACAGAATTTGCTGAAGCTTGAAAACTTTTGCAAAGCAGTTTAATGCTGGGGAGCTTTAGAATGCTTTTTGAGATGCAAGCATATTTGTTCATGCTGCTGGCCACATCACAGGTTGTATCCCTGAGCTCTGCTGCTGTGGAAACCAGCTGAAAATTTTACATATTTTATTGCAGAAGGCTTTTCCTAAGTTTGAATCCTAGCAAGTTTACAAAGATGTCAAAGCTTAAGACACACATCCCATGAATTTTGTTGTAGAAGTAGTGTCTTGTTTTTCAGAAAATTTACATGTAAAACTTTACAGGATTATCTACAGTCAATATGCTATTTTTTTTTCTGGTATATTTTTCCAGATTCAGCTGTGATGCTAATTCTTCTTCAAAAACTTTGTTGCAAACTGAGAAAATGTCTCTCTAACTTGTATGTGTTGCAGCCTATTCCTTGTCCTACTTGTTTTTTGTAAATTATCTGTTTCAGAATCCCGTGCTTAATTTGTATGTGCATTCAAATTTAGTTGTTAAATTTTGCAGTATAATTTCAGTATCAAGTTATTCAGAGAGTTATTGTCAGAAATACATATATTTCATTAATATATTTATTCTTCTGCCATTTTTGGATTGGTCTTTCTAGGGTGTCTTTAAAGGGAACTATTTATACAGGAATGGGCAGATGGGTAAGAATATTTCTGACCATAAATTTTGCTGCTCTGTGTATGCAGATTATTGATTGCACGTGAATGTTTTATTATTTCTGAAGTAGAATGATTTTTCAGACTTCATATCCTTGATGTAGTTTACTTTTCAATTAGTTTAGGATAAACTAGAAACAAAAGCAGAAGAAATCCCTTGAAGGAAAGCAAATTAACAAGTTAAGCATGAGGTCAAACAGAAATTAAATGTCCATGGGCACTTCAGAACCATCCTGGAAAAACAAATATAAGCATGCATGGGTGCTTCCATATATAATATAGGCAAGAAACAATAAAAAGGAATCAACCTTGAGCCAACAAAGCTTAAATTAAATGGAAGCGAGTGAAGTACAACAAAAAACATATGATATATTTTTCTTAGGTTATTAGTGTATTTGTTCATCATTAGGAAAATGTAAGTGTGTTTTAAGAAAGCTTTTTATAAAGAAATTTACCTTCAAGCCTTTGTTCTCATTTCAGAGCCTCTAACAAAGCCTTATTTTTCTCTTCCTTTATAAGTATACTCATTGCCCAAAATATATGCAGTGGATATTAAAATGACATTTGAAAGTTTTCTTACCTCTAGTCATTTCATGTGTTTAAATTTCAAATTATGTTTAATCAATATTGTACAGTTGTAAAGTTTTTCATGAATTATGAACTTCTGAAAGTTTAATTTTAAAAATGGAGCTGGAGTATGAGTCATTAAAAAAATCCAGAGTCATTAAAAAAATCCAAAGTCCTTAAAAAATACACAAAGTCAACTAAGCAATTAAAAAAAAAACAAAACCAAAAAACCCAACAAAGCAAAGCAAAAAACATCCTCTTCCCAATGAACAAGAACAAATTTTAAGAAGTTAGGGATTAAAGTTAGGTATAAGAGCACTTTGATATTGCATGCACATTAAACTGAAAAACTGATTGAAACTCAGTTACTTTACAATCTCAGATTCAGTTTAAATCCCGTTTAAAAAAAAAAACAAAACAAAAAAACAAAACCACGAAAACAACCCAAGAAAAAGCAACAAACCACTTTGAAAAATACTGAGTTAAGGGTAGTAATTTCCTGTGGAACTGTCAAGTGGGCATGTTTTCCTTCCTCTAGCGATTTGCCTGTGATTATCTGCAAGTTTTACACAGATCTTCACTGCCCTGGTGAAACAAAGAAGAATCAGCAATGTCTAGAATCTTCTATGTCAAGTATACTGTCAGAACTTGGTTCTGGCAACCTCTGCTCATATATTGCAGAGCCATATTTTATGAGTGATTTCTTTATAGTGTGCAGATGTCTTGGTGCTAGTAAAGAATAATCAAATGCATAAATATAATAACAGCCTCCCTGTGAACATCAGTAGTAGAACATGTAGTGACTGCAGCTATTTGTAATCCTAGACTGAAAACAGGATATGAACTCTCATAGTGAAAACAGAAAATTAATTTTAAGTCATTCTGATGCTTTTTAATTTTTTTTTTTTTTTTGGTGTGTGTGTGTGTTTTCCAAGGATAAAATATTTGGAAAGCAAAGACAAATTCAGAAAGATTAGCATTAGGATCTCCCCCTCACACTGATTCTGCCCTGTATCTGTTTTCCCTTGCAGTTTTACTGTGGTTACCATGTAGGTGGCTGCAGATTCTTTCAGTCTGGAGGGGCCACAGACACGTTCCTGGTTCAGTTATGAATGACTGTGGCTCATTTGTTTCCATGTTGGTCTAGCTTGAAAAATTAAAATAACAAATACCAATAACTTTGTAGTTAATCTTTTGTTGCTGAAAACACATACTGTATTAAGTTTCTGCCTTCTCTGTCTTTAATTAAAAAGATGCACAATCTATTTTTGAAGGGTACAGCAAAACTTTACTGAAAATACAGCTATAGGTGTTTTTGTGTTAGAGCATTATGTGCACTGTAAAATAAAAGAGCTATAGAAAAGAGATTCAGAAATCGATCTCTCATGTTAAAATAGCAAAAAAATCAAAAAAAGAAAAGAATAATCAAAACTTCTTGCAATCTAGTTTATGTATGGACAATTACAAAGTAGACAAGTTGTACATGCCCAAAGCCAAAGAAGGATTGGTGACATAACTAAGAGTAGCTAATAAAGATTCCCTCAAAACTTATTATTTTAGAATATTTCTTCTCTTGGACATAGAGTAGTGTATTTTTACAACACTATATAGGTTAAAAAACCTTTTACCATAGGTCTGGGAGTTGAACCAGCATATGTTAAAGCCTGGTTTTAAAAAAAATCAGCATGAAAATAGAAAATTGTATATTTTTTTCTTCCCAGGGGTGAGTTTCCATAATGAAATTATGATTAAATATGCACTTTAAAAGTTTTTTTGCTTTAGCTTTTCATCGTTTTGAGTATAGTATTCAAATAGTGTGGTTATAATCAAAGAAAATAATTTCACAGTAGGAAATTCACTGTAAATTCAGAAAGCTCAAATACTTGAAATACTGGAATTATGGTAGACAGAGTACACAAATTCCTGTAATTATGGAATTATTCTGAAGACTAAGATCAAGGACTAGATTTGCAAGGAATTCAAACCTTAGGATAAATCCCTAGCAATATTTTGTTACCTAGTGTTTAATTTTAAAATGAAATTCTCTTTCTTGTTGCTGATGGCGGGCTACTGGGCAAATTATAAGGAAGGAGCAACATATGAAAGGACGTGTTTTACACAGCTAAATGAGCTGCAGTGCTGGTGTTACAGAATTAGTAGATCTATCCTTGATGCAATATGTACACTCTGCTCCATAAAAAATGCCTCACAGATTAAAATATTGATATTTAGTAAATGCATCAAAATGCCAGCAAAGAGTATACAAAAACATATTTTATGTTTAAATTTATGATAAACAAAAGGTCAGCTGGCATAATTTTTGTGCCAGATTTATTGCTTCTTACAAAATAAATAGAATGTTCCTATCTTTGAGTCCAATTTTGCTTGCAAATCCTTTTAAAAATACTTTATTTCAATGGGCCATGCAAATCTCAATATAGGAATTTTGTCATTTTGTCTACTTACTCACATGGAATTTAGAGGTCCTTTATGATTCCTACACAAAAAGAAAATTCAAAAGGGAATGATCCCCAGTACCTGTATAGTTAACAAAATGCCAAGCTCAACCTTTCCTTTCTTTCATTCAGATGTTTAGACATTGATAATTGGAAAGCTGGTACTGAAAGTTGTGGACAACCGTGGACTACCCATTGATCTGCATTTCACTTTTTGAAGTAGCTGGACGGAATCACTGATAAATTGCTATTTTTTAATCAGAGTTCCTATCTTCATTTCTCACATCCTATTGTCTTTGTAGATTAGGTGAAAACTCATGCAACCCTCAACAGTTGTATAAAAAAGCATATACAAATCAGATGTTATATATAAATCATTAAATTGTTAAATTTGTAAGAGAAAAACTGTCAATTTATTTAGCATTTATTTAAAGCTCACTAAGTGTTTCTGATAATGTCATTTGAGATTGGAAGCCAAATTGTGAAGTTAAGAAGTAAGCATGGAATTCAGTCAGGAATTACAAACTTCTGTTTTGCCAAAAAACTTGCTTTACATAAATGTGTTTCTGTATATGCTAGAATAATTTCTTGGGTCCAAAATGAAATTTTGTAACCTAAGAGTAAAAGAGACTAAGGACTTAATTAGAGTAAGTCACAATATTCCATAATCCTTCACTGTGGTGGTTGCAAGATGGGTTTGGCAGATGCTTCACTGCTCCTTTTTTTTACCCCCTTCTACTGTGGTTGAGATATTAATGTATTTCAAATCTTCATAGGTTTCATATAATTGAGTGTTATTCCACAAACCAATAGTAAGTAAAATGCAAGGGCTTTTTTGAGATGTTACTGACTTTGAGGACATCCATATTCTTTCATCAGAAAATATGGTGAGAACATCTACAATGAGCTGTTTTTATGCCATGTCTCAAAATACCCACCTGAAAGTTTATATTGTCAGAGGAATTCTTAAGCCTAAACAGTTGACACAGGGAGAAGATTTCTTAAGTTTTGTGTAATTTTTAAAATAAATAGTAAGTATGAAATTATAGAAAGTTATATTAATCTCAAGCAAATAGATTTTCTCTTTTCCCTCAATATAGTTGGTGAATATAGTAATTGCAACTTGAACAAGTAATAATTAGCAATTCATTCAAAAAACTGGGAAGAAAATCTCTTTCCTGAATAGCAAGATTTTTGAGGCATGAAAGAAAAAGGCATGCATGCTTGATATTTTCTTTTTAATTACGCTCTTTTCTTTCTATAAATATATTTCTATTGATACTGGTTTAAACTGTGTGTCATGACACTTCTTCAGATCCAGTCCTCCACATTTGCTGTATAATTCATCACCTATGAGGCTAATTATAGGATTCACTATTTTAGCCCTTGTTCTCTTGTGAGGAGAATAAATATTAACACACATTGCTGCTTGGTCTTACTAGGACCAAGATTCAGATAAATCAGACGGATCACCTTCACAGGTAAAATCTAATTAAAATTATTTTAAATGCTCAAGATATGAAGGAAACATGCATAAATTTGAGCGTATTTAAACATAGGCAGACTATCTCATGCAGAATTAAAATTACTTTAGAAGGGCTCCAGTTCATTATTCAACAGAGTGAACTGCAACTGGGCAGTTACTTTAAATAATAAATATCTCATATTTATGAGTAGAGATTGTGGTGCTGATGTGGATGTAGAGGGAGCTGAAGGAAGCAGAGCAGAGCTCTCAGGACGCTTCACACTTTATCCTCCAGTGTCCTGCCTGCACAGTTTAGCTGTGTGGTGAGGCTGCAAGGAACTTAATTCTGCCTCTTAACAGGTAACTATCTACCAGCTTGAAGTTAATCTGAGAATATTTCTTAACATTCATAAGATTTTCCCGTAAAACTGATTTTTTGTGCCTTAGGCATTAATACTCTTTTCAGATGTGGAAGATAATCCAGGTGAAATGGATGGAATAAGATTGCATACGGGTTGCGAGAGGCATGATTTAATTTAAAACTTTATTTCTTGTAGAAAGTAGTATTGTGGTTCTTTTCTACTTACTATATTATTTAAGTGCCCGAAAAGCTCAATATCTTTTCCATAGGTAAAATTTAGTGTAAAGTTGAGAAAATAGAAGGAGATAAATCTGAACTGTCAGGGAGTTTCAGATTCACATGGTTTTTTTAGAATTGAGATGCTTTTGAGGTATCACTTTGGGGAAGTTTAATTCCAGAAAAGACAGGCATGCAAAATTTGAGTTGTTTGAGGTTTTTCTTTCTTCCCCGTAACCCTCATAACAGAAATATTGACATCATGATAAGTGAGCATGCAATCCAGAATAGCACATTTTGTGTATCAGTTTTGTGGAAACATTAGTATTATAAATATTTCATGATGAAATAAGAGAGGGGTTTAAGAATATATTTAAGTGTTCTGTTTTTCAGGCATCTTTAGAAGACTTATTCTTCTAAAATTATTAAACTGTGAAATGGAAATAAGTTTTTCTCTAGTCTTCAAAAGTTTCTACATTTTGTTCAATCACATCAAAGTGCTTTCAGATGATTTTCTGAGAAGGGTTATGAGCTGTCATTACATTCTTGAGAAGTTTTGTTTGTTATCACTGGATTTACGTGTAAACTACTGTGATGAGATAAGCAGAACACACTCATACACTTCTGACTTTTTACTCTTCTAATTTAAATGTAGATGTGTTAAACCATTTGCCAGTAAAAGCAGACTAAAAAAAGAGCGCCAGTATTTTAAGGGTATGTAAATGCTGGCTAAATATTTATCTTGTATCAATATGTTTGGTTAGTGTTTCAGTGAAATATACTTACAGCCAAAAAATTATATAGTTTAAAAATTATTTGGAAGGGGGAGTTCTATCTTTTTTTGCTGCCTTAGGATTTAATGGAAATATAAGAACTTTATGAAAATATTTGGAGAATCAGCCAGTGTCACTGGATATAGAAATTGTACCAGAAAATTCCACAAAATGTTGGCATTTTCCTGAACTTTAAGCAATATTATGTACAATTTTCCTTTTAATAATTATGAAAGTAACTGTAAGACTCATTTATAATTATGACTTTCTGATTATGGATTTCTGAGATCTTCTGTAAGAAATACTTCTTTTCATAGGCAAAGCACTGAATAATATAAATTGGGCCTACTTTGCTGACCTCACTGGAGATTTTAATATTTGTGTGAGATTAAAAGGTGACAGTTGAGTTTTTAAACTTGTTACTTTAGTGACAATTTTTTTTTTTAGTATTTAGAGCTAAAAATATATAGAATTATGTGCATTTTGCTTGTAATTATTCTGAAGTATTGGATGAAATATTGTGAAGCAATTTTCATAATTGAAAATTTTGCAGCTTTGTTCTTCGATCTTAAATTTTACCAACTTTCCTGAAATAACGCTCAAATACTGAAAGAAAACTTTTTTGCTTTATTCATCTCAACAGAACGACAAAAGCCTGAGCCAGACAAGCAGCAGAGTAAAAATTAGTGTAATGCAGAAGGAAAATTCGCAAAGTCCACAAGACTTCATCCAGTAAGCTCAAACACTCACACACGCACAGTGGAATACTTGATTTTTGCTCATTGTATGAACTAGTAGCTTACAAAAACAGTCATTAAAAAAAATAAGCTCTGGATCCATACTGAAGATTTTATATTTGACACACAGAAAACGCATACTGAAAATATATATTTTTTTTAAGTGCTATTTGATTTTGTCTGTTTTGTTAGTGTGTTTTGAATTTCGCTATAAACCCACAATTACTTATTCTTTTTGACTAATCTCAACAGATTGCAGTGATGGTGGAAATAACATTAAAGACCTGCAAACTGAGAAAATAGACCAACAATATCAAATTATATGAAGGTCACAAAGTGCCTTTCTTATTCTGATAGATGGAGAAGATAAGAAAATATATAGAAAGTCTGAAATTAGAAATTTGATCTTTTACATTGCTGATGGAGATTTATAAATTATGGCATCAGAATGGTATAAATATGTAGCCACTTTCATTCCTCCTAAACCCAAAACAAAGTGAGAATAAGGAGTACAGATTTTCTTTCCACTTCATAATCTGAAATGTATTCCAAGGAGAAAATAGTGCTATATAATTGGAATTGTCAGTGGGATTTGCAGAATATTAATTACTGCTTTTTGAATTGTTAACCATTAGTGAGTCATAGAACACATCTACTTGAAATTATTCAACCTGCAAATATTAAATTAAAAAGTATAGACTACTAAATAGTGTGGATAGAGAGAAACTTAATTCCTTTGCTATAGCAACTTAGAATTTACTGGCAATAATGGAAATATCTGGAAATTTCTAAGTTTTTCACGAGCATTTAGGCAAAGCAAAATGCCTATGGCAGGATGGTTATGGAATTTTGGTCAGTTTTTGTGACTAATGTTAATGCTGTGAGGATGAACAGTCTGCTAGACTTGAGGACAATATGCTTTGTGTTTCATAATTTTTACTTTAGCCAAGGAATTAAAAGCCATGGCATTTATCTTACTCTGCTGAGTTATATATATATTATATTATTATATTATATATCCAAATATATAAAAAAAGAAAAAAAAAAACTTAATTTCAGGTCTGTGTACCTCCCTGATGCTGAAATTGAGTGATTTAGGTGAAAACAAGGAAATGAAACTTAACATTTAGTCTCTGTGTATAGCTGATGTGAAGCAAGCCTCCTGAGACCCTTTAGATCAGCAGTTATTGATCCAGTGTGCAGCCACGACTGTTCAGATGGATGCACAGGTTTGACAGGTGTGCAAGGGTAATGTACAGAGTAAATATCTAAGGAAAATTAAATTTGCTCTGTAATTAAGCAGGTTGTTCTCTCCTCACCTTCTTAATTCTCGGTTTCTGGCACAGGGATTAGTGCTTAACTACTGATTCACCTCAAGGCAGTTTTCACTTATTTGGGGCCAGACTGGTGAGCAGATTTCAAGACAAATAACAGGGAAAATAAGCACATGTACCCCACTTAGAAGTAATCATTCCAGCAGCTGTTTGTTGGAAAGGTCTGGCACATTACTGGCACTTGAGCCTGCAGGGATTTTGTACCGGGTGCCACTCTTGCCCTTCCCAGGAGTTCGCAGCCCAGCTGATGAAGGTGTGAATTTTGGACAGGGCACAGCTGGTGCTGGTGCAGTGGGAGCCCTGGAGTGTGACCTTGTAGGGCAGGAAGAGCCTTTCCTTGGGGCAGACTAAGTCTAGATTCCAGCACCTGAACCAAAGGCAAGTGAAAGGAGGGAACAGTCTTCTGTGCTGTAAAAAAGAGCCTCCTACCCTAAAGAGTAGCATCATGCAGCCAATGTGTTCATATCCTCACCCTCTGTGTACATAATACCAATGACAATCTGGTAAATCAAATATCAACACTATTTATAATGACATATTATTAATTGCGGTCATCTTGCTCTTGTTCTGTACTTTCCCAGGTCTGATATCAGCAATTCTGTATTTTTGCTGCATTGTCTCCCTGTTTTCCAAAGCAAAATCCAGCCTATCTCTGTAGGGTTACCATGGAGCTCCTTTCCCACAGTATGGTATTGTATGAGAGTCCTGACTTCTTTCCTGTCTCTTACATCCACTAACACATCCCTCTGAAATGTGACTGGGAGGGGAGGTCTGTGGGTCCTAGGAGAGAGGCACAATGATGGGTGGAATGGTGAGAGGAAATGCACAATGTTTAAAGGAGTAAAAAGCTCAGGAAGCTTTTGACATGGCCCTTTCCTTGGGAAGTGAATTGGAACAGGTAGATATGGGAGACATCCTTCAAATCCCACTGTAAGGCTGAGAGGGAAACGAGCAGAAGGAGGAAAAAGGGTGGAGATGACATTGAGGAGGATGGGTCTGGAAGGGAGATCCAAGCAGACAATGGGATGGAAAGGACTGAGACTGATGTTTGGAGGTGGGCATGGAGCAGTGCCTGGAAGGGGAGATGAGAGCAGCAGCACTATTGGAGCTGGTTCTGGGAAATCAGATACAGAAATGGGGCATCTGGGCAAGGGAACATGGATCAAGGAATCTGAGACAAAACCAGAGGAATAACTCTAGAAGAAAGAGGGAGAAACTATGAAACAGTTGATCTAGAAAGGAGGTGTTTGGATAAAGCATCTAAAGCAAAATGCCTGAGTCTGAGGCAAGGAGTGGAGACTTGAGAGAAAAGTCAGAATAGGTAGAAAAAACCCTATTTCTATTTGAAGGCAAATTCACATTTAAGAATTCCTCTGATGTTAAAAAGTAGACATATTTTTCAAACAATGTCTCACTCTGTAGTTTGGAGGCAGTAAATTGCTACTCTTGTCAGTTTCTCTGTTCCATATATCTGTCAATAATAATTTGTATTTTAGTCATGATTGATTTGACATATTGTCCAACCATTTGCTATTAAAATCATAGAAATGAAATTTATAAAATGCACTAAAATAACAGATTAAGTGCTGGTTTAGTTAATATTGTAGAAATACAAAAAGTCATTAGGAAGTTCACAGCTTTGGTTCTGCTGCATTTGCATACTTACTATAAATATTTAATAAAAGCACTAAATCTGTACAGATCTGAGTGGTTAGTATGGTCTAATTTGAGCTCCTGCATGCAGGAGAAAGAAGAAATATATTAGGAGGAGGCATTTATAAAGTACCTGACTTCAATGATTGTTGGAGTAGAAGCATGTCAATAAACAATTCCAAAAATAAGAAGTCTTTCTTCATCTAGGGAAAACACAAACAAACAAAAACAAACAAAAAACCAAAACCAACCAAACAAAATACCAAACCAAAACCAAACAAACAAGCAAAAAAATCAAAACAAACAAAAAAAAGAAAACCACAAAATCCAAGGAAATAGTTACAGGTTTTTGGCTTTATTTCGGTCATTGATACTGAAAAAGTAGTACCAAAAAAAAAAAAAATCTGAGATGGTTAAATCCAATATTGCCCTGAAAAGCTAGATTTTTTCCTCTCTGCCAGAGTTCCTATGTGAATATCTTCTCAGAGCAACCATTTTCCTTTGTAATAATGATTGAGTTTTATTTTCAAGTTTTGGACTTAGATCTTGAAGTCTGATTAGTAACCAGTGGGAACATATCACTGAAAATATCAAGGGCTTGTTGTAAATTTAGACACCTGAAATTAGAAGACACTTCTAATTTTCTTTCTGTGGTCCTATTTTTCTTCTGTAGAATGGAATAGTGATGAACTTCTCATAATGGTGCAGAAATTAATTTATTGATAGCTATGTAGAGTCAAAAAATCTGATGAGATACTGCAATTTGTTTCCATAAAATGATTTGAAGGGTCTAACAATGAAGACGGAAGAGGATATTGAGTGATTTGTCATTAAACAAGTACCACCCATTATAAGATTGAATGCAGCGGGTTTCTAGGGGAAAAAATGATATATTGCCATGTCAATAAAACATGCATGTGCAAAGGGGTAAGAATATTCAGGACTCAGTTAATTTAGCAATACTCTGGGGATTTTTTAGAGTACTTGGTTAGTATCGAATAAGTGAATCTTTGCTCATAGTTTGAGTTCAATGGAGAAAATAATATTTTCTCCTTTGTGCAGGCACAACTAAAGGCACATCTAAGCAGATACATGTTTAACAAAGGGGACTGCTAATGCCTCACTTATACATCTGGACTCCATCCACATCCATGGGAAACCTGAAGCAAGTTAGTAGTAAAAGGATTTCACTCCAAGTGATTTTTATTTATTTTTCTTTACAGATTTTAGACACAGGAATTAAACATTTTATGTTTTAAATAAATAAATAAGATTGTATCTTAGATACTGCTCCGGTAAAAAAAAAGGTCTTTTTTATGTTGTAAATTTTTCCCTTTTTAATAATCTCTAATTCCAGTAAGAAAACTAGCTGTCTTTGTATAAATAAATAAATAAATAAATAAATAAATAAATAAATCTACCTTTAAAATACAAGTAGATGGTCATTTTTTTTCCTTGGTTACCTACACTGTAAAAAGTACAGGAAGTGAAAAATCAGTGGAATGTACTGTGAACATGTGAACTATATGTGCATTAAAAAAAAATTCAATCCTGATTCTGAAAATTCTAGTGTATAATTTTTATATATTTTTTTTTTAGTTACAGCCATTTCAATTTTAACTGCAGATAGACCTGCCTTAGCTGCATGCTTCCTGCATGCTACGTTCTCCGTCCTTTCCACTAGCCTCATCTGGCATGACTTTTGGCAAGCTCTGGGAGCTGGTTTACTGTCTCTAAATTCCATGTTTCACCTGTCTTTTCCATTCCTCACCAACTATGTGTGAATGCAGTTTTTTGTTTTTTTTTTTAAAAACCCAAAAGATAATACACTAATTGGTTTGCTTAATTATGTAGCAGAGATATTTGTAAAGGTACAGCAACAAGCCCAACATGGAAAGTAACCGGTTCTGAGATATAATGATGGAGATCAGAATCTCAAATGTCACCAAATGGCAAGTGCTTTCATCTTGCCACTGATATGTGTGCAGGAACAAAACCAATCAACTAATCAAGCAAAATACATGATAGTTGCTCTATTGTTCAGCAGAACACTTAGACACATGATTCAAATCCTTCAGCAAAGGAATCAAGGACAAATCCTTTTCTAAATCTGAATCTTGCTGTCTACTGCCCAAAAGATTTCTCATCCCACTCTGACATACTCTTTCTGGCTGTTGGTTGTACAGACCTTCCTGCTACAGAAAAGTCAACATTTTTATTTCAAGTTCTGATAATGTCTGGCAAAACTTTACATTTTATTATTAACTAATTTAACTACTACCTGATTTTAAAAAAAGTCTCTAAATATTGAGGGTTCATATTTATCTTTTACTGTTTCAGATTTTTGAAAGTGACAATTCACTATTTCTTCTTTTTAAAAAAGTACAGAGTGCTATTGTTTTCCCAGCAAAATGCTTTGAATTTGTTGAAATAGGACAAAACAGTTACCTATGTAACTGAAAACATAAAATGTTAATTAAAACATAAAATAAAGCATAATAACTTAGAGGTAGAGATTTTTCTGTCGCTGTTCATAACACATGAAATTGAGCTGAGTGTCATAAACAACTGATTTTGGGAATTGCTTGTATTCAGTATTTCAATGTTCTGTTTAATTATTTAAGAGAGAAAAGAGGAGGAAGAAATGGAGCTAAGAGAATGCTCTTACAATTCCAATTTCTTCACTGCCTTGAGTGCAAAATAGCAAGTAATCTAACAATTCAAAATTCTATTGGCAAAATATGCAATTGGTCTGAATCTTCTTTCTCTTGTCATTACCTCAACCATTCATTTCCTGTCACCTAGAAACCAGAAACCTGAAATAAACTCTTCCTGCATTTCCATAGTCTATCAGCTTTCAACAGTGGGATGGCAGGATTGGTGGATGAGGGTGGAAGAGTCAGTAATATTGGTCTTGACTTCAGCAAGACTCTTGAGGCTGCCTGTTCAGCATCACCATCGGCAGCCTGATGAAGTGTGGCTTCAATGAGTGGACAGTGAGGTGGACAAAATCCAGCAGAACATCTGTGCCCAGAGCTTTGTGAAGAGTGATGTGATATTCAAAAAAAGGAAGTGCCAAGTCTTGCCCATGGGGTGGAACAACCCCAGCCACCAGTGCACACCAGGGGTGCCCAGAAGGCAGCACAGCAAATATTTGATGGGAAGGAATCCAGAGGGAGCCAGACTCTTCTCAGTGGTGCTCTCTGACATGGCAGATGCCAGCGGGCACAAAACAGAACTCCTGAGATTCCTTGTGAACACAAAAGGTGATTTATCCTGTGAGGATGAACAGTGGGACAGGTTTCCTAGAGAGGCTGTGTGAAGTCTCCATCCCTGGAGATATTTAAAACCCAGCCCTGGACACAGCCTGGATGCTGCTCTGGGCACAGGGTTGGGCTGAGCTATCCATGGAGTTGCCTCATTGTCTGTGTGAGTTGTGGCATGGACTTCAGATAAGAATTGTGTCTGAAAGAATGATCAGAACTGAGGCAGGATTTTCTCTCTGTTAAAGATGTCTTTCTCTTCTTACCCACAATGCTTAATTTTCTGTACTTTGGGAAGATTACACCTTTGTGCTTTTTGTGTTCTTTTTTTTCTTGTCATGTTCTTGTTGCTTGCCAGAGAAAAAAGTGGTCACAGATTTTCAAATGACAGCAGGCCTAATGAAATTATTTGTTTGGAGACCAAATGTTGCTTCAATGCCAGTTAGTTCATCTCTCTATTGGGCCCTATGTGGTGAAGACAATGGATTAAGTTTTTATTTGCCTTTGAGTTGGTATATGCACCATGTATGTAAGACTTTTTTGAAAAGTAAATTAAGATATGCTGTGAATTTACTTTTATTGTCAAATCAGAAACTTCAGGCACATAAAAAAATACTGGAGGGAGAAAAATCCAGTATCTCTGTGTATTCACAGTTGTGTTGAATGTGCATTTATTTGTATAATACATTGGGACAGAAATTGAGTGTGCAGGCAAGTATCTGTGTACACTGTGTATCACTTCTTAATTTTTAAGAACTTTTTCTGAGAGATTTTCTAAGAATGTTTTGTATTTAAAGAAGGAACAATCAAAAGGTTTTTACACCAGGTAGTAAAGAGTTAATGGATTATATTCATTATGTCTTATTTCTAGAAAAACAAACTGAAGGAATATTTTGCTCAATTATGTGTCATGAATAAGTTGAAAAGCAGTCATTATTCTAACCTTCAGTTAAAAACTAACTGCATTCATCTCACTTTGTATTCTTAAAAGGGGATAAGAATATTCTAGTTTTATTTTTCTTTGAAAGCAGTGTTTGGTGTGAACTTTGCTTTTTTTTTCTATTTTAACTTTTTTTTCCCCCTTACTAGCACAGTAAAGAGGAAAGCTATTAAGTTTACTCATAAATCTTAGAAATGCCATTTATATTTGGGCATCAGGACTAATAGGTCATCCATTCTGGCCTTGATATCACTTGTTTTTGTAGCTGCTATTAAAATGTCAACATTTGTTATCAATTACCCCAGAATCATACTTGCATTATTTGTCGATTGCTAAAATAAGAAATAGCAGTAGTATTTCAGATTATGTAGGGCTTAAATTGTTAGAAAAATCCACCATAATTGATACATTCTGGATTCTTGAATATCATAAAAGGCTAGGGAGAAATAATGAGAAAAGATCGGATGGAATACATATATGGTGAAAATTCAAGTTATTAATTTCTTGTTACTTTTCTTGTTAAAAAAATCAGTAATAAGTTTGTGTTAGAACAATGATAAAATATTAGGAGATTTATTCTTTCCTTTCTGCCATGTTGCCTAACATTTTGAATTATAGGACACTGCCACTTTTGCAAGATCTTTTGCTAATTTGCTAGTGTAAGCATTAATATTTAACTGAAAATTATTCTTTATTAATTCATTCGAAAACATTTTTAGTAATATTTTACTTAAACTTAATATTTATACCAAGGATAAAGAGGGGACAAAAGAGATAAAAAAGGAACCATGTCTTTTTGAAGTCAATCAGCGCTATTCTTATAATTTACTCATGACCACAATTTCTTTGTGATTCGTTTATTTTATGTTTAATTTAAACCAGTATAACTAGAAGTGAATCTGGAATAGAAATGAGGAAGTCTATTGTGATACACAACTATCCTGAGACACCCCAAAACTCTTTTTCTATGAGGAATTGATGCTTTTAATATTAATGTCAGGTGTAATATTCTAATCTGCTTTCAGTGGAAATAGAATGGAGCCCTCATTTTGAAAGATCTCAAAGACCTGCTTTTCCACTCTGTGTATAACCAGGCAGTAATTACTGGAGGTCAGAGAGGGAAAAAAAAAAAAAGAGTGTTTCTATATTGGTGTTTAATATTACACTAGGTTTGTTTGCTTGTTTTTCAAGTTAATTACAAGCATTAGTGCTTACTACAGATTTTCTCCCTCCACCTTTATCTCTGCAAAGATAACATGAGCAAACCTTAGCTCTTTATAGTGTGAGCATTACCCATTGGCTAACATCAGTTTCTGTCATTCAGTATAGAAATGCTTGCTCTTCTTGAAATATGTTCTTCAAGGAATGAGTTTGTCTTGTCCATGACACTTTACTAAAAAATCTGGTTGTGCTGTAACTGTTCAGCATGACAGATTGGGGGTCCTTATTTTGTAAATAATTGTCTTTCTCATTTGGGAATTACCTTCTTTTTGAATGTTTGAATTCCATACACTCTGACCAGGTTCTTTTAGATATTCCACATGTGGAGGTATATCTAATTTACCTGTATGAAGAGAGCTGATGTACCATGGGATTTCTGATCTAGTGGGACAGTACAAAATATACAGTATAACACAATACAAATGTAAATTACACTTAGTAAAATACAGCAATATATACAGTCCAGTCACAAGCTGTTAATACTCACACCATCACCAGACTGAGCACCCCCCTCATCAGGAAGGCATCTGGGTTGGTTAAGTCAGCTCAAACCTGTGAAGCTTTTCAAAATTCCTTTGTTGATTTTTCAGGTTTAATATTCTTTGCTGGGCTAATCCACAGCTTCTCTTCTTCAGATATTCAATCTCACCTGTGCTAAATTGGCCAGGTCAGGGAGACATTCCCACTCTTCTAATGAACTCAGGGAGAAACTTTTACAATGCCTGTTGATCCACTCAGCTGTTGATGGCTGTTTACCTAAAACAAAGGTCACCGTCTGGTCCCCTTAGGTCTGAGTTGGCTTCTACATAACAGCTTTGGTCAGTCAAACCCTGAATTATTCCCAGACTTCATGGAATGTCTCCTTGCCCATCTCCTCTACACCTCCTTCCACTGTTGGAGTTTATTGGGCAGTCACAATGTTTTTAGAAAATGTGTCTTGGTTATGAAAATGACAAGGCAGTCACTTAACATTTTGTAGTGGACTTAAATTTCATTTCAGGAACATATTCTTTGGTCTGTAAAGTCCAAAACCAATCACCCTCATTAAATAGAGATGGATTCTTCAGCTTATTTCTGTAGTACTCATGTATTTTCCAGATCAACAAGACATTTAAGAGCTAAAGTAAAAGTACATGATATAACAAAAATATATGTATGTGTCTTGAAAATGAAGCTATAAGTTTTATTGCTTTGTCATGTAAATTTTCTAAATGTCTGTGTACTTCCTTGGTATTTTCAAGAAAACTCCAAAAATCCAGAGGAAAATAGACTAGCTTCTATTTATGTCAGAACTGTGGACTTCATTTGTAGATCCAGAGCAGTTCTTACCTGGCTGTTGCAATTTAAGTGATGATTTCCCACGTCTCCTCAGAACAAACTTCTGCTGCAATATAAAAATTGTCTTTTTCTTTCTCTGTGCACAGACATGCACACCCATGCAAGTACATGTATGAAAATAGATGACCCAAAAATCTCTCTACTCTAATTTCTGCTTCAGCTGGACTTGTGTTTGTTGTATGTATTTCAGCTTGATTCATGCATATTATTTCATAAGTAAAAGATTATTTTCAGTAGGTAAAAACACTTAGAGATATTTGTGAATATTTTTTATTCTTTCCAAGTGACTTTATAAGAAGAGTGACTTGAAGGAAATGCTCATTTCATAGCTTGAAGGCTTCCCTTTTTGGATAAACAGTAAATAATGTATTGTCCATGAAGATATGCAATAATAAATAAGAACTAAACAAGAATCAACCTTCACTCCTACTATATGCTTTCTCTTCCTAATATTTTACTATGGGCAACCAGAGCTTTTAACAGATACATTATATGTTATATATATAACTCATAACATTGGATAACCAGACATCTCAGGACACAGCTTGACAAATGATGCCACAATCAAACAATTCACCTTTACCAACAAATCAGAGATCTAACATAGGGATGTCCCAAGTCGAAGTGTTGGCTGTTAGAATTTGTTTGTTGGACCTGTGGCATCGTGTTTCCTCTGCAAATAGGAAGGATTCTGCAATATTTCTTTATCAGTAGATTCTCTGTCATAAATGCAAAATGCAGAAAATCTGTCATCCATGCAGAAACCTTATGAATTTAATTATCGGAGTAATAACAACATATTTTCTTTGGTGTCACATCTTAAATCTCTTTTTATGTATCAATGTGCTTAATATTTTTGAATAAAAATTAACTTTGAGGCCTTGTTACCCATTGAAAAGTAGAACATCCCATCACACTTGTGTATTATTCATGCTTGTGGTAGCAGAATTTTTTATATTAGTTTCTCTTACTTTGTAACCCTTGAGTAGTCTCGACAATTGCTTGGAGTTTGAAACCAGAACATTTATTCCCCTTGTCACAGGTGGTTTTAAACCTTTGTCTGTAAATGAAGGATCTAAGCCTTAGTCTCTCAACCTCAGCATTACCATCCATGTTCCCTCACTAGAGATCTCAGCCCTGGATCATGAGAGCCACAGACATTACAAATTTAATTTTTTTTTTTTTTTTTTGGTGGGGGAGAGGTTCAGGGAAAATTTCAGCACCTTCTTTTCATAGGGCTTTCCCCTAATCTTGCCACAAAGGAGAGTCTAAAAGTCTTAGCTTGAAAGTGAAGTCATGAGGAAAACAAGACTAAAGAACCGTGCATGGAAAAAAGTGTGAGATGTTTCTATGCAGCACTTTCTGTCAACATAATTGGCTGAGAAAAAAATTGTTATTAAATTGCTGGAGAACCTGAGGCTCACAGGTCAGTTGGACCTCAAGGTACCATTTCTGTGAAACAGTAACAGATGGAGGGTATCTCCCTTGGAAAGCTGCCAAAATCATAATGATAGTGATGGGCAGGCACCTGCTGAGAGCAAATACCTTGATAGCTGCCTAGGTTTCACAAAAATTGCCATTAGCAATGCTCTTTTAGGATTAAAAAAAAAAAAAAAAAAAGGCTATTTTGATGTTGAAATAGAACCTACAAAATTATTTCACAACTTCTCTTCCAAAAAAATATTTATTTATACTTGTAGGAAAACTAATGAAAATCCTTACTGTTGGTAGAGATAGCTATAATTTTATCAAATTAAAGCCATCTATAACTTTATTTTAAATATTTTTATTAATGCTTCCATGTCAATGATGTTCTTCTAGACATAGACCCAAAATGCTGATAATTTTTAGACCATTTTGGAAAAAAACCTCCGCAAGGTTAAACAATTATTTTATGTTTGAATGTTTTTTCTTCTCTTTTTTACTTATTTTGTGACCTTGATCTATCTACTCAACAATATAATGTAAAATTGATCTAATTCTGTAGATATTTTAAAATAAAAAAGTACATAATATTTCTGTGGCAAAAAGATATAGAATAAAAAACTGAAAGAATGGGTTACGTTAAGCTCAATAACCCTTATCTATCTTGATTAAAAGAACCCCACTAATAGTGGAATTTGCTTTATAAATATGGATTGAAATGGGTGAAGCTAGGCAGTGACTAAGGAAAGAATTTGCATAACAAAGATACAGCACTCAAAGAGAAATTCCTGTAAACAGCATAGTAAAGTCAGATTTTAGAATATGTTAATTATTTTCTACACTTCATCAGTCCCTTGAAAAATAAACACTTCATCCTAAATAGGACACCACTTGGGGGATATGAGTGAAAGTGGCAATGGGAAAATGCTGTGGATAGCAGCAGTGACCATGGTGATAATAGTACATGTAAGTGTTCTTGTCTCCTTTTATGTGTCAGCAAAAGCCCAGATAAGATAAATACTTCTAATCCAAGCAAAAATTTTTGTTAACTAAGATTTCTGGAAATTTTCTGTATATGGTACATGATTTTTGCTGTATAACTTCTTATATTAAGTAATTAGTAAGATTAAGTAATCAGTAAAAGGGCTTTGTGTTATTTGGGTTGAGATTTTTAAATTTGTTTGTTTTCTGATGTTCTATTTTTACCCAATTCTGATATGCTTATTAAAAGTAAATCCTTTGCTTAGACATACAAGTAAACCAATTAATAAGAAAATAGTAAGGATTACATCGGGGGTCGTCTTCTTAACTTGATTAATAACAAAGAAGAGTAATTACAAAAGAATGAGGGATGGGTGTAATCAAGAATGTCTTTTAAAACTCTGTGTTGAATTAGTCTGTTTCCTTGTCTTTTGCCTGTAGACAAAGTCCCCTAAGACAATATTTATCCCAGGTATTTTTGCTACCCTCAGCTTAGAATTAGCATACCAAAACCTATAAAAATTGCTGGTTTGCAGTGAGATCAAATAATAGCACCACCTTTCTCATCCTTTACTTTTGTGTATTAGTGGTACTGGAGGGCACTAAATCACAAATTTGCTGCCCTTTTTTTAACTGTACATATTCCATTTTTACACAGTACCTCTTCCCTATTTCTGTTACCAACACCTTTTCAGTTAGAGGGAATAAGCTCTTTGGTCTCTACAATTCAATATTTAAGTGTTGTGGTTTGTGGTAATTTATTTACTATTCTTGCTTCTGCTGCAAGTCACTCTTGTTTACTCTGGGATTTTTTGATCACTGAAGTTCAGTCACTGTATAAAGATTTTTTATGTTTATAGTTAAAATTTTATTTACTTACTTGCCTGATACTAAACAACTTGAAGTGAATGCAAATTCTGTTAATTTTGTTGGACTTTTCATATCCTTTCATGGCAAAACAGCTTAAGTTGCATTCAAAGAATATCAATGGTTTTATTCACCTTGTTTGCCTTTTTTTGTCTAGTACTATTCCTTTTCTCTAGGGAAAAGGGGTTGGTTGACAGGGCAGGTATTATACATTTCTTCATTATACATCACAAGCTTTTTTTTTCCCCCTAAACTTGTGTTAATAGGCAAGAGAAAACAGCAAAACCAGCACTCCTAAGCATAAGGAATGCACAAGAGTATACTAAGGACATTGCTACTAAGTCAAAATCCACCTGACTGTTAAACTTCAAAAAATAAAATTGCCACTCTCACGGAGAACAGAGATAAAGAATATTTGGTTTGCAATTCATAGTCATGCTTCACAGGACATATTGAAGATATAGGAGATAAATATATATATATATATATACGCACACACATATATATAGAGGATATTCTGACTTCATAAGCTGGAGAGAAGTCCCAGTATCTCTTCTATGAAAAAGTGAAAAGTCATCTGTAAGACAGCATCCACTTGCATACATATTTAATGTTACCCTGCAGAGACCATGGAAACTCCACTGTGTTGTGATTTTATGGGGAATACTTCAGTGGAACAAAATGCATATCTTTGTGATTTCATCTTCATGAATATGAATACTGAATTACTCTTCAGTACTTCATTATTACAATACCAAGAAATCTTTCCTAGCCATGTTGAAAACATTAAAAAACAAGACTGTCAATGAAGAGGTGATGACATTCTGTATTTTTCACAGTTAACTATATTACAAGAATCTATTAATTGCCTCTGTCAGTTGTTTAAATAAGTAAGCAAGATGCCCTCTGCACATCTATCAGGATGACTGGCCTAATCAGGCTCAGCAAATTCAATGAGTATTTTACTAAGCTTAATTAAAATTCAGCCCTGCATTTGAGTAAGCCGCAGTGGTTTGGCAGACCTTCAAAGGGCTACACTGCAGCACAACAGTAAAAATGATAAAGGCACACAAGAACAATAAATGTGATGCAAATGTTCCCATTATTCGCGAATCAGGTATGACGTTGCTCCTTTAACTATTTTGTTTTCTGTGGTGATAAAATTCAAATTTTTGCATTTTTCCTTTTTAATCTCTGCAAGTGTAATTCTTATCCACATACCATTTTATGCTTTTAAGTCACAGAAATGAAATAATTCTAATAATTTAAAAACAATATGTAAGTTATTGCCAATACTGAAAGAATTGCATGATTTTGTTTGGTAAAAATTTCAATGGGACTTTTGCTTTGCAGTGGCAAAACTTCAGACCCTTGAGGGGTAACACCTCAACTCGACCAGTTACTCCTTCAGGTATATTCTTCATTTATGTTTCTTGACTGTATGACCTCAGGTCTAGGTTTCTCCTAGCATTATGTAAATAGCAGTTCTTCAGCATTAGACATGAAATGGAGCCTTCCCTGGAGGTACTTCAGTTTTGATTTATAACTTAGAATTGTATGCCATCACAAATACTTGTTTTCTGTTGTTACAAAATCTCTACTTTTCCCTACATATGTTAAATATCTTTGGAATGCTTATTTGTTATCCCCATGAAAAAATATTAGCTAGACTATATTATTTCTTCAGAATTAGAATTTCTTTTTGAAGAAAAAAAATTCTTATGGTCCCTTTGAATGGTGAGGGCTCTGCATCACAAATAATTTACAGCATACTCTATGTGTTGTACATCATGATGGTTCCCTTACCTTTGTCCTATTAGCTTTGTATCCTGGTATGGTCCATTGATATTTTAATATTTTGTTTGCATTCCTAGCAAACACTACATTGACTGTCAATCTTGTCTGACAATATTTTTTTTCCTTGAAAAAGTCATTCCTTGGAAGAGTTATGTCATTCCCTATCTTTTGCAATAAAGTAAACTAATAACTATGGTAACAGATTTTATAATGGCAAACAAACCCATTTTTCAGCAACTAGAGAAGCAAAAGAGGAGGAAGCAGCAAAAAGTGAAGCAAAGAGCGATTCCTGTTGAACAATGTTACTAAGGTCTGATTTTGGTCATAGGAAATAAACATTAGGATTCTTTAGAATGAAAAACGGTGATTCAGAGATAAACAGAGATGGAAATATCACACAGTGAAAAGACATTCCTAGCTAATGATATATTGTGAACTTCAATGTTTAGTATTTGCTAAAAGTCCATTATCTCTGTAGTGGCTTTTGCAATCAGAATCATAATTGTTTTTCAAGATAAATAAAAAACTACTTAAATATATAACCTATAAGAAAATATACCAAACAATAAGAAAAATTCTTTGTCTGAGATCAAAAATATTCTTCTTTAAAATAATTTAAAGTGCTGCTAATAATACTACTTTCACAACTGGACAGAGAATGGAGTCCTTATTCATAAACCTTGACAAAGCAGTACAAGTAAGCATGAAGCTTCTTCCCATGTCCATGGGAGCAGGTGACCTATCTGCCATTTTTTCATTTCCTTTTTCTGCAAATCTAATCTGGACTTTGTTAAATCAAAACCTTTCCTTTCCTTGAACAGATTTGCAGAGAGCAGATCCTTTACTAGGTAGCTGTTCATATATTAGTCACTGGCCATTTGTCCTGCTTCCATTCAAACTTTCTGTTGTAGGGATAGAAATGCTTCCAGAGCATTTAGGATATTTACCGGAAGAGGAATAAAAGGAAATTGCAGAACTTATTATTTTAAAAAAATATTTCTTTGAATGTATTTTATTACTTTGTTTTGAAGTATAGGAAAGCATCTTGTTAAATGAGTAAGATTACTAAGCATCCAAGGTGCTCAGAGATTGTGAGTGCTGCCTACAAATTATGACTAAACGTTTAATTCATATTAAAAGCCATTCTTTACCATTCAAGTATTTTTTCTACACGTCATGACTAAGGATACAAAGTTATACAAATCTTTATAAATGAAGTTTCTTTCTGCTTTCCCCAAATTTCCTTGATAGCATGTACAATTAATCATTGACAGTAAAAGGATCACTTAGAGGCAAAATTTTTTTTTCATAAAATATAGACTCAGAGTCAGATTCTCTTATACTTACCACAGTTCTCTTTGTACCTTGAGAGAAAAAGTGTGACTAACACAATGAATGTTAAAAACTGTACATAATAAATTGGAATATTATAACAGATCCAATGAACTATTTTTAAACATTTATTTCAAAAAAGTTTGTTAAGGAATTACCATAGATGTAAAATAATTTGTGATTTCCTGTTTCTCTGTGCATTAAAATAATATTAGGTTGGATACTCTCCTTGGTCCATAGCAAAATGTCTTTCAATAAATTTACATGAAATATGCTATGATAAATTTTTAAAATAATAGGGCTCAAAGAAGTTGGAAGATTGTTTAAATATCTTAATAGAGAGTTGGCTTTCACATGCAAGATTATGGAATGCAAAATTCCAGAGTAGAAATTCCTTGTTCATACAAATATCTGTCTTTCTAAGTAAAATTCTCGAGGCTGACTCAAAGTAGGATTTTTATTAAGTAATTTTAACATCAAGACCCTGCCTTTTACAAGCCAGAAAAGAGACATTAGTGGAATTGAGGAACTAAGTTAGATCTAACCTTTAATACAGATGTAGTAAAATAGTTGTATGTATCTGTATATAATATTTAAACTGAGAGACAGTGGCATTTAATCAGACTTTCCTTACACAAGTCTGTAGCAGCATCTAAAGAGCAATGCCACTGTGCAATTTTCTGGATGATCTTTCTGTATTGATCCTTTCTTGAAGCAAGAAGGGCTTTTCAGGTGCTGGTAGCATTCATCAAAACTGCAGTACTAACCACAGAAATTACTCTTTTGTTTCCCTTTTCAGTGCTCACAATTGCTTTCTCCTCTTTCCTTCAGTGCTTGCAACAGTTGTCACCTTCTAAAAGTTTTGTAAAAGTTTTGGGCTTTTTTTACCAATCAGATGTTCAGGATTTCCACAGTAATTATATAATACAATATATCCCAAAGCACTTTACCAGTTTGTAAAACTTTTTCATTGTCTTTGTCTGCTTTTGTAAAACATTAGCAGTGATCTTCTCTAACTCTTTGGGGTGCAGTTTTGTCTGGGATTAACGCATATAACTTTTTTTGCAAATTAGGAAGGAAAAACAGCATAGAATTTATGGATGAATTTTGTATTATTCATAGGTATCATTTTAATTTTAATTATTCTGAAGAGACCTTATTAGAAAAACTAAATT
>VXBI01013959.1:737249-762176 GCA_013397375.1 Toxostoma redivivum | reverse complement strand
AAAGAGAGGGGGAAAAAAAAAAAAAAAAAAAAAAAGGGCTGTTCCCTGAGCCCTCACACATGATATAGAAGCAGAAAAGCAGAAATAGTGAAATGTTCTGACAGTCAGGACCATGGATAGTTATTGTTTGTAAAGACACTACTGCTATTATGTATTATTATATTATTATATATTTTTTATTTTTTTTTAAATAAGATATGTGGTAATTTTTTGTGTTTTGTGTTTGGTATGCAGTTTGTTGGCTTGGGTTTGGGTTTTGGAGGTGGTTTGGGTTTTTTTTTTTGTTTTGGTTTGTTTTTTTTTTTCTAAGATATGCATTTACGTATGGTCAAAGCAGAAGGGTATTCATGGCACCTAAAAGCACAGCAATGGAAAAAGCATCAGGGAAAGATCTTGAGTAAAGCAGTAAATAAGTGCTTCAAGCACTTTGAGCATTTCAAGTCTACACCAAGGCTGGAGAATATCTTTATGCACTTTAGTAAAATCTATGACCCCTCCTAAAATTCTGCTTTATATTCAGCACTTCATAACTGCAACAAATTCCCAGGCACAAATAAACTTGAGCCCTGTGTGTTGGCATAGAGCCCCAATGCTCTGCCACATTCACCTCTGTGACTCAGCTCAGCAGAACTTAGGGGCAATTTAAAACTGTGCAGGCTGACTGAGCTGCAGTTGCATATTTGTTTATCACCCACCACACAAATATCTCATGGTGGGTATGTGCACCATTCATGTGAACAGCATATTCATATCTATCTCATGCATGTTTAATATGCATGTCCATCATATTGCATGTCCCTTTAACTGTGCATGTGAAGTTTTAATCTACTTTCAAACACATGACAATATCCTATTTCTTACTTCTTATTAGAAAGTAATTGTCTGCAAGGTGGAATTTGACTAAAGTGTATTTCAATATTTAAATTTTCAGCAGCTGTAAGCCTAAAAATCAGTGTCATTTTAGGAAGCATGCCATCTTATTTTACCCCAATATCTATAGATTGAATTATTTAATAATGCTGAAATTTATATTAATAATTTTCATTCCAGTTCAGATGATCTCAATGTTTAAGAGTTGAGGGAATTGAGCAGGGAAAGGTTTTTATATTGCTTTCTTAATCTTCATCTGGTAGTGTGGAAGGAAGCATAGCAGCACTGTGATTGAAGTAGTTTTGACTGACTAAAATAGATCTTGTCATATTTTTTCTTTCTTAAAATTAAAACTTTAGTAGTGACCTATGTATAGCTCATTTCACTTCATGTTATTTTGTTCTGTTATTTTTGGGATTACATTTTTCAGAGCACAAAAGGGATGAGAAATGTTTTGCAGTTAGTTCAATTAGCATGGCTTTAAACTTCACAACTTTACTGAAACACATGGATGTATTGAGAAACTTAAGTTATTTTATGATCTTTGAGTGCAATAATTTTTCAAACTGACTACGCTAACTTATTTGTTCTTGTACTTTCTATTTAATGCTATCATCTCATGTCTGTACATTTGAAAAAAATGGCGGGACTTTTAGGCTCTAAACCCTTAAATTTCTCTTGGTTCAGTTATTTAGGCAAAAAATGTGTTCGTGGGAATTCCTGGGTGGCATGAAATCTGTAGTCCTGTGGGATAAGTAGCTAAAGAGTCATAGAAAAATTACTTTGTCTTCCTACTTTATTGATCGTGAAATTTATGATAAATTTATTGTTTTGAAAAATGTGGCTGGTTGAAGTGGACTTTGATACATGAGATTGAAATTGTGCTAACAGTTATATCTGAAAACAGTATATGAACTTTTTTTCCCAAAAATTTAAAAAAACTAATAAGGTGGCTTGTATTTATATGCTGCTATGTTTCTAAAGCTATTTTCTTTTTCAGAAGTAAATAAAAATTTTCTTTTTGAGTTATAGGCACGAGGAAAACCATGCAAGTATTGTTTTCCTGCCCCACCCAGTAAAAAAATTATGTGGATATGAGACTATATTATAAGATCCATTGATGGTTTTCTTTTTTTTCAGAAGTGTTAGTATTACTATAAAGTGCAAATCCTGAATATCTCCTCAGGTGTAATTGCTTCACAAGTCCTTATCTGGAATCTGTCAAGGATAAATGCACCATGTACCCATAAATGTGCAAGGCATTCTGTAAGTGGATCTCACTGGTTTAGGCCACTAAGTAACCCTTGCACATAAATGTGATGAACCATTCCTCCCAGTCAGTGTTGATCTAATCCTATATATGCCTCTTGGTTGGGAAATAAAAACTCTGTATTGTGAGTGTGTGATAATGAGAGAAACTGACTTAGTGATTTGCACAAAGCTGCATAGTAAATGAGACAAAGCTAGAGCTTCTGAATCTCTTACTATGAAATTATAATAAATTTTATTAAATTATTAATATTTTAAGTATAATTCTGTTTATATATTTATTAAATAGCTTCTTAAATTTTAAGTCATGGAAGTCCTTTAGTTACAGGCTCCTGATATAACTAGCTTGTGTGCAATTAAAAAAAAAAAAAATGCCAGGCATATAAACGTATGCTTAACTGTATCAAATTAACAACCTTCAAGAAGTGATTACCAGAAATTAATTTAATATTATACCTTAGCTGTAGACTTGAATATTCACATAAGGAACCATTGATTTATATGTTGAACTTCATATTTTGCTGAGGAAAGTTTTAGGAGAAGGTCTTTCATCCCCTTTTGCCTTCAAATCTTCACTTAGTATTCTGTTCATCCTTAATTTTAATTGCCACGTTATAGTTTGCAAAGATGGTATGCAGCTGTAAAATGCTGCACTTTATTGCAGCAAGAGGAATATTTATCTGAACAGATACATTACTGTTACTGTAAAGAATGGGCCTATTTTACTTTATCAGCAGCTGAGGGGAAGGTTAATGGCTATGATGTATCTTCTGCGTTGTCTGTGAAACATGGAGTGCTCTGCACTGTTAAGATTTACAGTGTGGATGACAAAGCATGTGCTTTGTCATGAGTGCATGCACTCTCTTAACAGCACACTGTAAACCTGGGAATTAACTTCAAAACCCCTAAATATCTTAAAAAAACATTAAGACTTGAAAAGAAAATTTCTTCACATAAATTCATACTTTTAAGCCCAAATGCATGGAAAGACCTTATAAATTTTCTGGATGTCCTAAGCAAGCAGAGAATGCAGATGACCAGGATGTTTTCAATATTCATTGTATTTTTATCTGTAGTGCAGCAGGAACAAAATCATACAAAAATTGTTTAATTTACATTGGAGAGTCAGTACCTTCAGAGAGGACATGATCATCCTTTAGCCTGCTATTGGGAGGTCCAATCTGTTCAGCAAGAAAGGCCACGTGGCAGCTTAGATCTACATGAATACAGTGATAAACATCAGGGAAAAGGAAGATACTCAGCTCTTGAGATTTCCATCTTTTTTTGTCTGTAGCTGAAAAACAATAGAATGGTGACACACCATCCCACTGGGATGATGTATCCCTATGGCTGCTGGCTGGGCTGCTGTAGGATCACTGCAGTTCTGGTAGGACAGACTCTAATGCCATTCAGTACAGGAGTAATTAGGACTACATGCATTAAAGATTATGTATTCTGTACTTGTGAAAGCTAGTGATAACACATACAGAGTCTGATCACTTGGACACAATTCATAGCTCTTTTTTAGACAACTGTGTCATACATTGCCCAGGAATGGTTGAACATATTAGAGTAGCATCATAAACCACCAAAAAGCCAGCTGAGAACAGTCTCAAATGAGAATGTTTATTAGAACTATTCAGTGAGACAGAAATGCGACGTTTGTTTTGTCATTTGTTTTTTCCTAGAGTCTAGATAACTTCTTTATATGGCTTGAGCTTTCATTTATGTGTCTGACATGTTTGGGAGGGCTTTCACCCCACACCTGTGCAAAAAGGCGTGCTCTGCTCCTCCTCTGCGCAGCTCTCTGTACTGGAGAAGAAGGGAAGTTTCATTAGGTATGGAAAAGAGCATAAGACAGTGATTTTCCCAGTAGAAAATTCAAATGCTTGGAGTTGTCAGTTTTAGCCCCTGCTTCCACAGGCATTAATACATTTGTACAAATTTAATTTGAAACTGGTCCAAGAGGCCAGGAATCAAATCCCACATCTCCATCCTCCCAGATAAAGAGATATACAATGAGAAACAACCCCAAGTTCCTGTTTCTCTCCTGTTTGTAAACATGATCTTGAAGCTCCCTTCAGCAAGCTGACCCACCTTTAATTTCAGAGGAGTAGTACTGATTTCCTCTATAAGGCAATCATAATTAGAGGTTATAAACATTTCCTACAGCTTTGATTTAAAATATAATTGTATGAGATACTGCAAATTGTCATAGTACCAGACTGTGTTTTCTTACGATTAAAAATTTAGGTTCCTGGGTCATGTTCTAATTTTCTTCCTGATCTAGGATCATAGTATTTCTGAACAAGTTCAAATGTAGAGGGAGCATCAGAACAAGAAGCTGCTTTGAAGTCCCTCAGGTAATAGTAATGATATTAATTACTAAGTACAAAGTTTCCCAGTTGGACAGAAGATGAGTTAAATATCTCAGAATTATACCTGTTAAGGTGTGACTTAAAAAAGACACTTGAGACTGTTCTCATGATGTAGCAATTTGAGCATGGCTTTCTTTTCACCTTATGGTTAGTTACCAGAAGATGATGGACTGCCTTTGTTACCTGCAGGGGAGAATCTGTCCATGGCCTCTCAGCTGTGTTAGCAGACAGTTCATGTGCATTGGCGAGAGAGAGCTGGAACCACCACAATATCTCAGGAAATGATTTGATTCATTTTCATGTTCTGAAATGCAACTGTTCTGAGAAGTGGAAGGAAGGATGTCACCAGGGTCCTATTGATATTACTTACTAGAGTTTGTACATGGAACTCTGACTTTCATAGCTAAGAGAATAGTGTTCAACAGATTCACATTATTACTTTTTTTCCTATTTTATTTTATTCATCCTTAATTGACAGTGAAATACTTGAATTAAAAGCTAGGCTTATCTTGATAAAATATTCCAATGATGATTAATTTTATTTCCTAAAATATACTGGGTTTTTATTTTCTTTTAAGCCATTTGGTTCTGGTTAGATTTCCGAGGTTCTTTTAATAGATTTTACTTTTCAAAATGCAATCAATTATTTTAGCTTCAGAGCTTCAGTTTGAGTATTTTTGTAGTGTAGTATAGTTCCATGGAAGAACTAAGTGTTTAGCCAGCAAAAAAAATTATGATTTTGTTTTTGTTTAGTACTACAATAACCAGAGAATATTAATTATAGTTCTATAGATTAAAAATATTTTTCCACAAAATGGTAAAGGGAAAGATAACTTTCTCCCTTTACTGAAGCTTTCTCAGTCCACAGGGAAGATATTAATTGCCTGCTTCTCTTTCTTCTCATTTGATTATTTCAGATAACCTTCACAGACTTTCCAAACTTTTCAAATGAGAACATCCTTCTTTTCTCTATAGTAAAGTATTAAGAACATTAACAACCTTCCATCTGCAATATTTCAAAGTCTGTCAGACTTAATACAGACCTAGAAAAAAAAAAAGTTTTGGGATAGTTCTGTAATGCTTTCTATTTGACATTAAATGTCTTTGTGAGAAAGAGTTGTAATGGTCAATGCTGCTGTAACTGTATATATGTCTAAAAGTAAGGGTGTAAAATATAAGGCTTTTTCTTTAATCAAGTAACCAGACACTGGTATTTTTTTTTTATGAAATATTTTTTTTTCTCATGCACACTGCTAGAAGGAGGAGGTCAGTGTGGGAAGCAGCTGGGAAATTTGGTTATAGGTGCAAGTCTGATATCCTAACTTATCTGCTCTTCAGCTTTCAGAAAACTTCACACTTCTTGTGTGTCATTTTTAGTAACCAAGAGGATTTAAAAAAACCAAAAAACTATCTGTTGGAACCGTAAAGCCTGAAAGTTTTAAATTTTCTGTGCTTTCTGACCCTGACACCCAAAAGAGAACTGCTTTTGACTTGAGGCCTTGGAGAAGGCTTCCAAATTTGAGTGGTGGAGTTAGAATCACTGGTGTGTAGTTGGAATAGAAGTGTGTGATTTCACGTGGTGAAGGGTTTTGAATTTGGGGTTTTAGAATACAGTAATAGGTATGGGACAAGATGGACATTTTTGGGCATTGTCTCTTTCTTCCTTCTTGTTCCTTCTTCTTCATGCTTTCAGGTTGTAGTTTTTGGATTGGATAGTTGGTGCTGCACTTCAGGTCACAGGTGTTTGGTTATTAGGTTGAAAGTATAAATAATATAGATGTTAGTTTTTAATTGGATATTTAGGCTTTAATAGACCTTGTAACTAGCTAGATACTCCTCCATTTTCACTTGTTTTTAGCTTGTTAGCTGGAAGTGTTGCTGAACTCTCTGTACTTTAGATAAGATTTAACAAACAACCAAGTCCAAACAAGAAATCCATGTCTCAAGCATTCAATCCTGACTCTGAGTGAAGGCAGAAGAAAGAAGCTAACCACTTTCACTATATGCTATGCAATTAATACTGTGTTCATGGAAAAACAGAATATTTTGTATTGAAAGGGGCCTTTAAAGGTCATCTCTTCCAACCTCCCTGCAATGAGCAGGGACATCTTCAACTAGATCTGTCTGCTCAAAGCCCCTCCAGCCTGACCTGAGATGATGCCAGAGATGGGGCATCTACCATCTACCTCTCTGGGTTATCTGAACAAGCTGCTCCATTGTTTCACTCACTTTCTTTTAAATTATTTCATCCTTATATCTAGTCTGTATCTGCCTTCTTTTATTTAAAACCATTACCCCATTTAAAAGAGGTCCAGTTAAATTCTACATTTCCAATTTGACCTCATGGCTCTTCCTATTGTTTTTCTTATTTTGTTGTTGCTAGAAAATGTCCTTTTTTTATTTTTTTTTTCATTATCATTATTTAAAGGTTCTGTTGTCCACCTTTGTTACTTCTGGTGACATGAAGGCTTCCTTGTCCCAAGATCAGCTCAGCTGGTCAGAGCATGGTGCTAATAATGCCAGGTTTGTGGGTTTAGTCCCTGTACAGGCCATTCACTTAAGAGCTGGACTTCGTGGTGCTTGTGGGTCTCTTCCAACTCAGAATATTCTGTAATTTTGTGACATATTCTAATGTATTTACTTCTTGTCTTTCGGGGAATATGTTGTCATGATACTTGCTTGAGAGGAAGTTTCCTAGAAACTGTTTGATTTGTTTGTTGAATGTTTCATATTATTAGTTTGTTTTATTGCTAAATTCAGTCTCAGTTTTTTGAACTACTCTCTGATTTTGCTAAGTGTGGTATCCATATAGCTCAAATTGATGGCAGGTTTGCCAAACCTTCTTTGCAGAAACTATCTTCCAACATATTCCAAGGAGTACAGTATCTGTACATTTCTCTCATTCTTGCAGCCAAACTAAGAACATGCCTTTCCAAGATGAGTGATGATACAAGTAAATCATTTGTGACCCCTGCAGTAATGTCAAAGCTGAAAAAAATCCTGTTGAAGGCCATTAACAGCCATAACATCCTAGATTCATAAATCATCTGGTTCAGTTTATAGCTGTTTGTTTGTTTTTTTTTTTTTTTTGCCAGCCCTTAAGGAAAGAAGCTGCCACAAAGCAGAACTGTATAAGGTTTAGGTGTGAATGCCCTAAATTCATTCCATGTCTCCCTGTTCCTGCATGAGCTCCACCTGGTAAGGTTGTCTGAGAGCCTGCAGGTGAGAAAACAAGATGTAAGTGAAAAGACACATTTTTGTACTGCTGGCATAATGAAAAGACCAGCTTTTATATATATATGTATATATATATATAAAAGACTTCTAAAAGACAATACAGAATTTAAATTATGAAATCTTCCACTAGAAAGCTACAGATTTAAATAGTACACTTAGTTACTGGATGATACATAATTCCCTTCAAACTAAAGTTATCATAAGCAAGTAGATCTGGAATGAAAATATTAATAATGAGACCGTTTTTGGCAACCCATAACTGCTCACTCTTCAGAAATTTGGTTCCCAGGATGGAATTTTGCCATCAAATTGAAGCAATCATCCTATCATTTAAGTTAGATGCAAGCCTCACATTTCAGTGGTATGAAAATTTAGGAGCAACAAGATGTCCCTTTCTAACACTGAGGGTTTTTCCACATCTTGGTGTCCTTCTAAAGACCTTGTTGTATTCAGGATCTATTTCCATTTTTCCTTTTGCAAAACCTCTCTCAGTATAATGCTATCAGTGAGAAGAAATTTCAACCATAAACCTGAGATAATTAATGAGAATTGAAATTCTCAGGTCAGGTTAATTTTTGTTTGTTTGTTTGTTTGTGTTTCTTGAGAACACATATTCTTCAGAATTCATATCCACTGATCTCTAGGTGCTGTATGGAAGTGAAATATACAAGTGGTTATTAACAGTTGGAGATATATGTGCCACTGAGGGTTTTCACAGAGCAAGTATTACGGATCTGACAGACCCCTAGTTCAAAATGTATGGTTATATATGCTGGAAAATATTCCTAAAATGTCTTACTTTACAAAATGTATTGACCAAAATATTAATATTGTTTTTTTCTCAACTGTTAAACTTTTTAATAATGCCACCAGTTTCATTATTTGAACTGCTATTATGATCACTATGGNTTCTTTGCAGAAACTATCTTCCAACATATTCCAAGGAGTACAGTATCTGTACATTTCTCTCATTCTTGCAGCCAAACTAAGAACATGCCTTTCCAAGATGAGTGATGATACAAGTAAATCATTTGTGACCCCTGCAGTAATGTCAAAACTGAAAAAAATCCTGTTGAAGGCCATTAACAGCCATAACATCCTAGATTCATAAATCATCTGGTTCAGTTTATAGCTGTTTGTTTGTTTTTTTTTTTTTTTTATGCCAGCCCTTAAGGAAAGAAGCTGCCACAAAGCAGAACTGTATAAGGTTTAGGTGTGAATGCCCTAAATTCATTCCATGTCTCCCTGTTCCTGCATGAGCTCCACCTGGTAAGGTTGTCTGAGAGCCTGCAGGTGAGAAAACAAGATGTAAGTGAAAAGACACATTTTTGTACTGCTGGCATAATGAAAAGACCAGCTTTTATATATATATGTATATATATATATAAAAGACTTCTAAAAGACAATACAGAATTTAAATTATGAAATCTTCCACTAGAAAGCTACAGATTTAAATAGTACACTTAGTTACTGGATGATACATAATTCCCTTCAAACTAAAGTTATCATAAGCAAGTAGATCTGGAATGAAAATATTAATAATGAGACCGTTTTTGGCAACCCATAACTGCTCACTCTTCAGAAATTTGGTTCCCAGGATGGAATTTTGCCATCAAATTGAAGCAATCATCCTATCATTTAAGTTAGATGCAAGCCTCACATTTCAGTGGTATGAAAATTTAGGAGCAACAAGATGTCCCTTTCTAACACTGAGGGTTTTTCCACATCTTGGTGTCCTTCTAAAGACCTTGTTGTATTCAGGATCTATTTCCATTTTTCCTTTTGCAAAACCTCTCTCAGTATAATGCTATCAGTGAGAAGAAATTTCAACCATAAACCTGAGATAATTAATGAGAATTGAAATTCTCAGGTCAGGTTAATTTTTGTTTGTTTGTTTGTTTGTGTTTCTTGAGAACACATATTCTTCAGAATTCATATCCACTGATCTCTAGGTGCTGTATGGAAGTGAAATATACAAGTGGTTATTAACAGTTGGAGATATATGTGCCACTGAGGGTTTTCACAGAGCAAGTATTACGGATCTGACAGACCCCTAGTTCAAAATGTATGGTTATATATGCTGGAAAATATTCCTAAAATGTCTTACTTTACAAAATGTATTGACCAAAATATTAATATTGTTTTTTTCTCAACTGTTAAACTTTTTAATAATGCCACCAGTTTCATTATTTGAACTGCTATTATGATCACTATGGAAACTCAGATTTGTGACTCAGTTTTTCACATTCAAAGGGCTTATTTCATCTAATTCAGGTAAATAAAATGAGATTAACATCTCTCCTGAATAACATATTTCTATGACAGAAATATGTAGTATTTTTTGATTTTTCTGTTTCAGCTATTTCAGTAACCTAATATGAAAAAGAACTAAGAAAAAGCTGTCTAAAACAATGCAGATGGTTCTATTGAATGAAAGAAAAACGAAGTCACAATATATTGGTATGCAGACCTTTTTAAAAACATTTAATAAAGGTCAAACTCTTTTGAGAGAGATTACTGAGGTAAAACGATATTTTCCGTATGTTGAGCTTTGTTTCTTCTCTTCGTCTTGTCTTTCCTTCTTCCCTTTCCTCTTCCTAATTCTTATTTGGAAGATAAGAACCAAATAAGATTGCTACACTGTTGCTATTGTTATTACTATGGCAATCCATATCACTTTTCAATTTTTCTTTATTCACAAGTCTGAGGACTTGGAATGTGATGTAAAACCATCATACACAGGCTTTTCTGTTTGATTTTTTTTTTTTTTAATGAGTTGTAATATTATTTAGTTCTGCTTAGGTACAATCCCGTAATATTATCCATATAATCTTGTCAAGTGATTTCCTGAACTTCTCCTTTGAGACATTTTTTATTCTAGAAGTTATTAATTATGTAATCCAAAACCACTTCCAAATTAAAGCTTCCTAATTATTGTAAGGGTGAGATAGTCTTTCTACAGCACTTATATCAAAAGTTGTCTGCTTAAAAGCAGAACTTACTTCGCCCTAAAAGCCCACATCAATAGTGCTTCTGTTAAAAAATAAATTGAGATATCATTTAAAACACAAACCCTACACTTAAAATTGAATTAAGTAAGTGAGAATACAGACCTATCAGTTTTGTGTATTGGAGACATGGGGAAGCTGTTTTATGAAGTTAACAGAAACATGCAAGGTATGTTCCCAGCAATGGACAAGCAAATGAGGAAAAGAAATGACAAAGATGATTTGAGATTCACTTTTCTTCATGTCTGGCTTGCTTGGGAGCTTGGGGGAGGTGTGTGTGTGCCTGCAGGGACTCTCTTTCCTCTTTTGACCTTAAGGTGCTGCCCCTTCTTTCCCTGTAATTGCATGGCTATTGAACCAAATAGAAAATCCTACAACCCCAATAAAACAATATTTCGTTAGATCCAGCTCAGAGAATTGGCAGATTTTAAGGATTTTCTTCTCTGACATCTCTTAATGTCACCCTGAACCTCTAGTGCATTCTTGCTATAACACTTTTAATTAACCCTTTGAAGAAGTATATGAGGACAAAAATTCTGAAATTGATATTGAACTTCTCTGAAAGGTGTCCTCAAGTTCAGTTTGCTACAACTGCATGTATTTTCTCCTAAACCTATCATACTCCATTGAAAATTTAATTTAATTTTTATGACACTACTTAAAATATGTCTAGTAGGCTACCATTTATCTTGCGTTTTTCCAAGGCTTAAATAATTGTGATTATGGAAGAACAAAGATATAGTGATAATACATCTATTAAATATTGTATTTTTAATCAAGCACTGTCCGATTGTTTCACATTTCAAAAATAGAAAACTAAAAGGAGAAAAATGTATTTGATTGAAGTGTCCATGCATTGGTTAGTGTGGAGAGTCTCCAAAATTAGAGAATTATTTTAATGTTTTAGTTAACAAAGACAATTACTCAACTTTGTTACAGAAAAAAGGTCTATTGAAAGAAATGGAGAAGTGACACAAAGTATTCCCATTGCAGCGTCCCTTCCACAGGTTTACAAAAGCTGTTTTAAGATGCATTCAATACAGAAATTTGGAAAATAACAGGAAAGCATGCCTGAGAAAATTTATTTTACAAGGTTAAAATCCTATAGTGCAGAAAGATGAATTTTGCTCTTATTGCTATAGATTATTAAAAAAAAAAAAAAAATAAGCCCCTTAGGTGAATTTCTTGCTGAGGAAGAGGCTTGCTTAACTTACTCATAGACCTAGAGCTGCACAGTTATCTTCCTTACCCTCAATCTTACATAATATGAGAAAAAATGAAAAGGTGTGTTTCATAGTCTATATTCTCCGACAGGAAAAAAAAAAAAAAAAGATATTTTCTCTTCTAGCTAAAGTAGTTAATTTATCTATTCTTTCTTTTCATATTGTTTTTAAAGCTATGAGTTCTTTAGATAAAATAAATTTAGACTTTTCCTCTACTATCACATACAGAATTTAGAATATAATTTTTCAACAGTTTTAATGTTCAGTACATTAATAATTTAACTATATTTTCTGATTCCTGTAAGAAAATAATCAGAACTGTAAATAGATCATCAATGTTCAAATGAATATACAGAAACTGCTCTCATACTGAGCACCAAATTTTCCTGTGATCCTCATTTTTTTAGTGATAAGGGATCTGCACCTTATAAGGTCTGATTTCTCCATCAGATCTTGGAGTTCAGTGTTTTTATGAAGAAAAAAGGGAGACTGTTTTGCATGCTTGGGGCACAAAGAAAGAAATGTAATTTTAGCTAGGGCTTGGGTCCAAGATGCTCACAGCAATTTACTATAGCAGAAAGGGATTTGTAGTAATGTGAGTTCATAATTGTACAGTCTGAAACACACAGGCAGGAGACAGAAAACTTTGAAATTCAAGCCAATTCCATGCTTAATATTTGCTGAGCTTTTTATCTTCATGCAACAATGATCTTTTTACTAGTACCTGCTTTTAATCCAACCAGTGGCATTGTTTCCAAGTGTCACTGCTGCCTCATGGGTTTATTTAAACATGTATTCAGGCAAGGTGAAAATTCCAGCATGCAAAAAATTAGCTAAAATACAAAGTTTTTCAGCAGTCAGAATTAAGAATGGATGTTAAAGATTATCTAGTTCCAACCCTCCAGCCATGGGCAGGGACAAATTCCATTAGACCAGGCTGCTCAGAGCCCTGTCCAGCCTGGCTTTGAACAGTGACAGGGATGGGGCTTCTCTGGACAGCCTGTGCCAGTGTCTCACCATCCTGACAGTGAAGAATTTCTTCCTAAAATTTGATCTATACCTACCCTCTCAATTTGAAGCCATTTCCCCTTGTCCTATCACTACATGCCCCTGTAAAAAGCATCTATGTCTGTCCTGTAGCCCCCTTTAGGCACTGGAAGGTCACCCCAAAGTCCTCAATTCTCTCAGCCTTTCCTCATAACAGATTCTCCATCCCTCTGATCGCCTTTGTGGCTCCTCTGGACTCACTCCAACAGGGCCATGTCCCTCTTGTGCTGATGATCCAAGAACTGAATGCACTACTCTGGGTGGGGGTTCAGTACATTGTGATTAAAACCATTTCAGCTTCAAACATTCTTCATGTTCTGAGTTGGAAGAAAAAAACTTTGTTTTTCAGTTCAGCCTGTCATCTAGATAGCTTAAACCATTCATTGAGATAATTTTCCAGCATTGCAGTGTAGAACTATGAAAGGTATTTCCAAGGATTATAGCTGATGTAAGCTTGCAGTTACTTTATCTGAGATCAAGAGACAATTGACAGTACACTATCTTAGTCTTTAATGATTTTCTCAAAATTAATTACTTCCTTTTTAATATAAAAAGGTAAACATGGTCATCAATCTGCTATGAAAGAAACAATTCTGTTTTCAGGTGCTCAGCTAGAGAATGAAAAGTGCATTATACCTTTATTTATTTTGTTTATGGTACTTTTATTATGCAAATATTACATCAATATATTTCTATAAAATATACTCACATTTAAAGCAAGGATTTTACTTTTCATCCTTAGCTGTTAAAAGATTCGTTAAGGTTCCTTTTCTGGTAGGTGCTCTGTAAAGACAGCATGTTATGCTGAGCCAGCAGAGATTAAACTAAATGAGAACACACTTGCTATAAATTTAACAGGGTTCATTTTCTAAAGCAACTGCTTTATGCTTCTGCAAATGGAAAGAAATAGAGCTGTAAACTCCTAACTTTTCCCCCACATATAAAAACTGAAATAATGAATGTCTTGATTTAAATCATCAAAGAAATATTGCTTTTATTAGGTATAGAACAGAGTACAATGATCAAAAAAGGGGGTGTTGATGGAGGATTTTTGTATTTTGTACCTTTAGTAAAAAAAATAACAGTTTGGCTTTTTACTTCTCCACATTTTTCTAAATGTTGGATTGCAAATCACTGGATTGTAATGTTGTGTAAACTTCTCCATTAGTGATTGTATGAGGCTAAAACATCCTATGAGTTTCAGTAGTGCATGTAAAATCTGTTTCTACAGCATGTTTATTCCACATTCGATCCTTTTCCACTTCAAGTCACTAATAATAATTCTACTGACTGGAATGCAACAAGATCACTAGGTTGCATATCAATTGCTCTTAGCCCATAAGATGTTTGAGTTTAAAGGCAGGAATAGTCTTTCTAGCAATTGACTTTTAAAACTATCCCAGATAGGTGTGTACTTGAAAGATAAGTACAAAAAAATTGCCTTTCTGCACATTTCCTGCTTATAAGTCAGCTTTTGTGGGTATCGAACAGAGTAATGAAAATATAGTGTGTGGTCATGAATACTTACTGTAGACTTAACTCTTCAGAATTCTTTTTGTTGGAAAGTATTATATGCCATAAGTTTGGAGCTTTTAAGTTATACAAACTCAGAGAAACCACTCTTTTCATATAGTAACATATAAAAAGATATAATAAAATCAGGCTGCTCAAAAGTTACATATCTAGATAGGTCATGGACAAAATGAAAAGACAGAAACAGCAGGAGAATAAGGAAGCTATTAATGCATCCAAAAGATATGTAAGATAACTGTGTTGCACAAGGAAGCTAAGGACTGATGTGCAAAAGAGGTGCCAGAGGGTAATGACACTTCAAAAAGCAATAAAATAATATCTGATTGTAAAGATTACAATTAATGCATTTTCAGGCCAGATAAAATAACTTTATTTTTCTAGAAATAATAATTAAATACTTGGGTAGCTAACCTTGAGATGGCACTAGATTTTTTCATTTATTTCATAGAAACTTTTTGCATGGCATGTTAGATCTTTTTAATAGAATTTTTCAACATAAATTCAGGATAAAAACATCATAATTTTATCTACATCTTTCAAATCTGTGCCTTGTTCTTTATGATAAAATTCCATATGTCTTTTCTCCCTCTTTAAAGTGCAATCTAATGTAGGGGTAGAATATCTTGTATGGAATATAGATAATAACCAGCAAAAATAGTGATTCAGCATTGTGTGAAAATAAAATTTTGGGTGGGTAATTTGATACATTTTACTCTGACCATCATATATCTTAATTTCACTCTAGCTATAATCTGACTATCACATAGAGTAATATTTAGTACTTTTTTACCCATTAACTCTGAGTCACGTATAGAAGTCTTCTGCCAGGAAAACTGGCTGAATAAAAGAAAACCAATATTATCAAAGGATGTATGTGTGTATATGAATGATGTATTTATATTATGGAAGAAATCAGGGTTGCAGATTTGTATTTCTAGAAACTGGAATGTGTAATTTTCAAGGAAAATGTTCTTTATGCATGTTTTGCTGCGTGCACTAACTTTATACCTACTTTGTATATTTATTACATCTTATTTGTATAATGGTATTAGTATGTTCACCTGGAAAATAGAAGTGAACAAACCAGGTGCTTAATATTGCAGTCTTAATATATTGTACTCCAGTATGTATGCAATCTATTTCCTTTACAAAATCTATACTATTTTATAAGAAAAAATCTGGAATATTTATTGTGCAGAAGTAGTTTCATGCTATCTTTTCTTCTTTGCTTAAATATTTGAACTGTATGTCATAGCTCTGAAAGGGTTAATTGGTAATGAAAATGCCTGATTGTACTTTTTTGCCACAACCAAAGATGAGAGGAAGGATAGAGCAGGGAATCAGCTGTAAGGCTAAAATGCCAAGAGGACATGCATGTCAGGGTTTTCCAAGATCTGTGACCACTAGAAATGCATTCAGATCTTTCAGTGTTTTGGTTTCAGTGCCAGCTTCCTGGGCTGGGAGGAAGATATTCCAGATCAGACCATGAGGTGTGGAAGTCCACACAGCAGCACTACAGCGTGTGTCAAAATAAAATGGCAAATTTTTCTATGTCTAGAATTTTAATTTTAGAGGCTTGTCTGAGCATGACTTCATTGCAGAGGCCCTAAATATCCTATGTCATGGCTTTTAAGTCACTGAGGCCTTCCAGGCTTCTAGGTCCTGGGTGTCTTCATTAGAAAATCTCCTATCTCTGTGAGTTGCACAGTTTTGTGTCATCATGGAAGTGATTACAGTCAATCACTTCTTTTCTCTGTATCAGTTGTCCCAAATGATATACTGAAATTAATTTAAATGTTCACAGTCAAACAAAAATAACTGATCTCATTTCTCTGTCTTTGAAACTGACATTTAATCACACACTATTCCAAGTTTCCTGGACGTGGAGAAGAATCAGGACCCTACTATTTCCTGTGGAAAGACTTGTCTCTCTCAGTGCTACCAACGGGTTCTATCTGTTCAGCAGAGTGTTATTAAATAGGAAGTTTTCGTGTTCTCCCCTTACCCAAATAACTAAATTTGCTTAAATTATCATATCCTAATGTCTGTAGAAATAGTAAAATGAAAGTGTAAATATTTTCCTCAGTCTTTGATATGACTTTTGATGCAGATAGTGATGACTCATTTCACTAAATGTTTGGACTTTCATTTGCTTCTGTCTTACTAAACCAGACATTTATGTGATTTTCTTCAGCCTAAGGAGACCTTTCATTTAAAAGAATATTGAGAGTTGGATCCTTATTGGCAATGAAATAAAAGAGGGAACATCAAATAAGAGCATGTGCACACCATTTCAGGCCCCACGGCTGAACTGACAGCATGGTGCACCTTGGGGAGGCTGGCATGTCTTGGGAATGTGCTCTAGGAATTGGGGCACATGCTTGACTAGAAGAAACTACTCCAGAAAATTTAGTGAACTTTTCAGAGGAAGATGAACATACCCGATTTTTTTTTTTTTATGTGTAGATTTGAAAATAGGTAAATAGTTTCATTTTGTTGTTGTAAAAAATTTTAAGTAATTGTTGTAAGAAATTTTAAACTTTTCTTAATCTATAAAAGTAGAAATAGTCTTCTAATATTGTCTTCCTTTGCTCTCATGTTTAGCTAATTGATGCTTCGATTCTGAGTTATCAATACAATTCAACTTTTTTTTCAAAATGGTTCCAAAGTTTTTCTTGTCGAATTTGCTACTCTTCAAACACTGAAGATTTACAGCATGTGGATCATATATTCTTGAAGCAGATGATGCTCACTTTGGTATTGTGTCTTTGAGCCTTTGCTCTGAAAACATAGCATTTAAAGAGGTGAAAATAACCAAGAGCAGTTTAACCAATGCTGTATACTTTAATTGAATAGAATATTCCCCTTTTGTTAAATGGATACCAAAGCTAAATGAAATAACTCAGTGAGGACATCTCATTTTACAGTAGTGCTAAAGCAGCAATAAATGTTACATTATTAAGTCAATAGCCTTATTTTCCCCAATTACTGTACTTTGATTTGTGTCTTTGGACATTCTTGGAATGAATAGTTTGGCTTCTTTTGTATGAAAAATCCAAAATCCAAATCTCCAGACATGATTTTGTGTTCAGTCTGTGAAACTAGGAAAAAACAGTCTAAAGTAAAACCTGGAAAAATGTATATCATAGAGATAGGCTGCACAACACAATCTCTTTTGCTGTCTGCTGTCTGCATCAATTTTGGTGGTTCATATGGATGTGTATTAAATACAGTATGTCTTTATTATAGTGTTTAGAAACCAGGAATTTGTGATTTCTAAAGGGCTTACAAAACATTGTATTTTCTGTTTTCTTTAATGAATGAAACTAGCAATTTGCTACATTCTGTATACTTCTGCTTTTATAATTAAATCTGTTCCAGTCCACACAAGCAGTAAAGGAGTAAATGCAATTATTGCATTCTTTAGATATTATTAGGCAAATCTCTGGTGTATTATTGACAGTCTATGAGGTCTTTGGAACTTATGAATTCTTAAATTAGTTTTAGTTATTAGACAAGGTGATGAAGCAAATATTCCATAATATACTTACAGTCTTTGGAGAGCAGATTTAGCAGATAAAAGCTTGGACTGGAAATACTGAAATTACTATTTCATTGAATTACTTTTTTGGGTATGTTTGAACATAAATATCACATATATATATATCTCTCTAGTCAAACCTTCTTACATATATATATATATAAAAGTAAATTTACAACCCAGAGTCATACTTCCATTTTTAACTACTATAGACACTAAATCTCTCCTTCCTATTTTTTATGGCTCTCATCTTCTGTAAACATGCATATGCACAATTGAACAAGACTGTTGGGTGCCCAGGAACTTTAATGGGCTGTAAGATGTATGAAATTTTAATGACTCTCTTTGTCATCTTCATGGATGTTCAAGCAGGTTTCAAAGTGTTACATATTCCCACTGCCCAGCTCTTGGTAATGGAACTATGAGTCTAATGTAATTTTAATCTCTCTGTAGACAATGGAAAACCAGAATCACTTCCATGATAAAAATGGAAACACTTCCCAATTCAGGCACCGAATTCAGGATGGTAAGCTGTGTCCCCTCCTACCCCCAACGTGAAACATCCTTCCAGAACCTGAAAGAGTAACAACTTTACAGAAGATACAGTGACAAGAACAGATAGAGAGCTAATAAAGCTGTTTTCATTATCAATTTCACTTACTGTTCACCAATCGTTGCCATTTTAAATTTTTAAACAACTCTGTTGTGAACAAAATAGAGGTGCATGTCAAGGTGAGTTCTGGCCTCTAATGGTTTTCACTCTCTAGAGACAAGGATATGTAAAGCAGCAGCTGATTTTCTATCCAAAATACGGGTCCCAATGTGCCTAAAGGTTTGAGCCCGTTTTCATAGCAGCAGCAATTTTTTAAAATAATGAGGAAAAAAAAGAACAAAGCCAGCATTAACACCAATAGGAGAACCAATAGCACAGGATTTTTTGATCTGACAAAACTTTTAATATAGTTTAACTGACAACATATTTGTGAAGTTGTAAACATTTCAGAAAATGGCTTTGCTCTATGCATGACAATACACCAGTACTTTAAAATAAGTTTTCTTGCTGAAAATACTGTATAGAATTAGCTTTACCTTCTAGAATTTCCTGAATTACCAGAAAAGGGGATAGTTAATGTTCTAACTATGTGCCACAGTTCTCAGTGATTTAATTTTAGTGCTTTCTAAACTATATTAGCAGTACTACTGTGCTACATTAAAAGTTCACCTGAATTTAAGTGCAGTGCCTAGAAAGCCACAGACTTCATATTTTGTACACCCACCAGCACAGTTATCCTCCCTTTGCTGGTGTGGCTTCTCACCTGATTTTTTCCAGGTAAATGAAAACATATGCACATGAATCTGCTTCAGCATACAAAGTCTAGACACAGGTGTCTTTTTCCCTGTTTTCCTTCCACTTTACAATAAACAATGTTGTTCTCATGACCTGTTGATGTTCAATTCCATCTTAGAGTTAGTTAAAGGAGGACAATAATTGCTTTGTGGCAATAAATACTTAAGTGGTTTAATGTAGTTATATGTAAATTTCTTCTTTTCTCATGAAACCTGAACCAAAAGTTTCCTTGCAGAATGGCAGACCTGGAGACTGAGACAGTGCTGGTACACACCATGCTGGGATGTTGTTTTTATTATTTATTCATCTGCTACTGGCCACTCTGGGAAGGAAACTGGGCCTGATGAGATTCCAATCTGACAGAAGCCATTTCTGTGCTCTTTTATACCTTCAGAATATGTGTCAAATACAGTATGAGGAGCTCTTGCATGAAATAAAAGTCCAGAAATACACAATAAAATTCTACAGCAAAAACATCAGTAATTTCTTCCCCCTTTCTGTTTGTTAATGAACCTTATTATTCAAAATGCAAAATGCTTAACCATTCTGGAGCTCAATTGTCGCTGCCCACCGCTGACCACTGCACTCACTGTCCACCCAACTAGCTAACACGGTGGGCTAGGCGGCAGGAGTGGTCTGTCTTCGGGATCTCCAAGATCCCTAAGTCCAGATAAGGCCGATGCCTTCGTGACCGGCGACGCGACGGTGAAAGATAAAGGGCTGGGAGAGACCTTTGGTTGGATCCAGGAACAGGGTTTATTCAGGGAGCAAAACAGGGGAGGAGGTAACTCAAGGAAAGGAGGCAACGAAAGGGCAGAAAAAGGAAGCAACCAAAGGCGGGGAGAACACTTATGCACAAACTTAAAAGGGGCCCTCCCCCCAGGGGAGGGTACAAGCGGTAACCAATCGGGGGAACCCAAGGGAGGAGCACAAGGTGGGGTGATATTACAGAGAACCAATAGGGTACACAGTGGGAGGGGTACAATTCAAACTGGACAATCCGATAACAGCAACCAAGTAACTGACACTGAACATTCGGGAACAAAGGGCGTGGCCACAGGTGATTGATAACTTGGAGGGGATAGGGCTTAGGGGATTGACAGGGAAGGTTCGGGAAGGATGGGAGGGGCTTAGGGGAGTAAACAAGCCTAACGGCGGGAAAAGGGGACCTGGAGTGGACCAACTGGGAGAATAACAGAGGGGGTAACCGGGAAAAACCATTTGTACAAAGAACATTAAAATAAGTACAACTTAAGGAAAAACAACGAAAATAACTAAACCGCAACACTCAATGATGTCTGCAGAACACTGTCTGGTAGTAGCAGTTTGTAAATTGTATCTGCTCTTTGTTGCAAGGGTCCATTTAAATAGTTTACTGAAAAGAGGAAAGAGTTAAACCTCTATGAATTTTATTATAATGTTAATTGTAATTTTAACGAAAACAATAAATAATTTAGCATCTTGAAATGATACCTGTTACTTCCTCGTGATAGTCACTGCAAATCTTCACATATTTTCACTGCAGAGATATTAAAATATATAAAACTGTTCTTTCAAATGCAAATAAGTATTTTAAAGTATAGATTTTTAATTATCGTAGCTCCATGGATTTTTTTCTCCCATCTAAATACTAGAGAATTCTAATCATTTAAACAACATGCATTTCATAATACTTTTCTCCTAAGAGAAAATCCTGAGGTTTCTCTGAGGAAAGTATTTGTCTCGATTTGTTGGTCTTTACAAATCCCACACAGAGTCCAATAGCAGCCTTGCAATGCCAAGTTGGCAGAGGCTGCAGTATTAGCTACAAGAAGGCTTAAGAAAGAGACTGTCAACATTTCCTCCTACAGACCCTAAATAGCTATGGGGCATGAAAAGAGCTTTGTGTAAAAATGTGCTCTTGTCCAGCAAGTAAAGAAAATCAGTTCTGAATTCATGCTGTGGTGTGCTGTGGCAGTGCCTCTGCTCCTCTTCACTAGGTTTTTTTCTCTGTAAAATTGCAGCAGAATATAGTCTCAGCCTGCCCTTTTTTTTTTAATGTTCATATTTTCAGTCGACTTAAGTGATTTCTTGTAGAAAGACAAGGATTAGCTTTTGAAAGAATAATGTCTCTCTTTCTCTCTCCTTTCCTTTATCATAAATAAAGAGACAGATAGACTGAAAAAACCTCAGGTAGTTAGGAACAGTGAAGTACATTAAGCTTAGAAAGCATTGGATCATGATTCCACTTCATCATTTGATTTTAGGAATAACTCAAATTCAAAGTCTGCGACATGAACAAAAATGCTGCTGCTTCTGGCCCGATGGACATAAATCCATGTATCTGTGCTGCTTTCCTCTTTCTCTTTCAGCAGTCAGATCTCTTTGTGATGAATGCCTTTGTTTTCTTCCACCTGTCCAGTAGACTAGTGTTATATATTGCTGTGGAACATCATCTCATTTTAAACAGAATTCAAGATTTTCATCTTTGAAAACAAGCCAGTATAATGTCACTATGCAAGATTAGACATTCAGTCTTTCCTATGACAACTCCCAGTGAAACAGACATTCACAAGGCATTATTTTGTTAATTTCTTACATTCTATAAAATAAAACAGCTACCTGAGAGTAAACAGTTTTTATGAAACGAAATCTAAAATATTACTTTGGTACTTACTGAACCATTAAACGAAACATAGAAAACGAAACATAGAAAGCAATTAAACTAGGACTGATTTTTTTTTTTGGCTTTGTGTAAGAACACATTTTTGAACGATATGTCTCCTTCTGTCATGGCATTTCAACTACTGTATAAGCACAAATATTTAACTTCTAGTAGAAATTTTTTTTTTTTTCTTCATGCTACAGAGAAAGAGCTTTTACAAGTTCTAGCCCAATATGAATGTCCCTGGTTTAGGTGCTGATTTGTTCTCACCAAATTATCTAAATTTTCTGTCAAAAAGACATTTATTGAAGAATTCATCATTTGGATTTGTACCGAGTTAATTTTTGCATGGTTTATATGCTTCTATGCATTAGAATAAAGCACTTTTTCTTTCTTTTATTTTTTGAAGACCTTTTTTTGTGAAATGATAGTGATATATGGCACCAAGATGACTTTTCTGAAATCAAGCTTCTCTTATGAACTTCTGATATGATATTTCAAAATTAAGTTTTTCTTTAGACTAAAAGTGGTAAATCAAATCACTGTCTTCTTCATGAGGATGAAAAAGGCCCTGGGGAGTCTACTTTTGACCTTTCAAACTCTAAATGCTTATATTTCTTAGGACTTCTGAAGGTAAATAGAAGGAAATAACGTCTTGCCCCTCAAAAGAATACATTTTCCCATCTCCTTTACAACTCAGCTATTACACTGGTAATTTTCAGTAGGTTTTTTTTCCATATTCTAGAAATCATTTGCTCTTGGCTCTTTTTACTTTCTGTTCATTTCACTTAGGCATCCATACTTGCACTTGATTTTAATGCATATTAAAATCTATATAATTTCACTTTTCTTTTTTGACACCTCTTTGTAAAGACATTTCATTAGTCTTTACTGAATTTAAGATCTATTGGCTGGCACTGGTATTTATTTTGGGGACTCTGTGACACTGTCACAGAGGCAGGGATACCATTCTGGAATAAGTTACCTGTCTTCACGTGTCTACATGAATAACCACAGCTCTACCATGTGTTCAAAATTTTATTATCATAAATGGGTACCTGCTAAATTAAATATTTAAAGAGCGATTGCTGTCCTGAAGTGGTCACATTGAACAGTAAAATGAATCTCTTGCCTCAGGCCAATCCCTGTATTGGCTAGAGGTGGGATTTTCATGTGGCCACCTATTGGGGTGCATTTGGGGTGTGCTGGGGTAGCTGATGCACCCTGATGCTGCTGTGTGGGACAGCCTGCAGAGACTTGCACCTCTCTGGGTGATGTGAATGAGAGAGGGATACCTTTCATCTGGCAATCTGTGCATCTGCTTAGGCTGCTGAACCAGGCCACTGTGTCAGGTTTGATGGCTACCGGGGCAGTGCTTGACACACTGCTTAATATTGCTGTCTAATAAATCTGTTTAAAGGTATTTTTCTATTTGGAGGTAGAAGCATCTCTTTTTAAACAACTTTATTCTTCTCCAAGTGAAAGAGGTTTGTGGCTTTAGAGTTGTATGAGTACTTAAAGGAAGTACATGCTGAAGCATCTGTAAATGTTGGTTTCTTATGTTTACATGGGTTTATATTCCTGAATTTTTGTTCGAACTGAGGGACTGACTTTTTGTCTATTTAGTTTTTCTTTTAGCATAAGCATTGAGATACTTGACTAGATCTAGAATACTTTTTACTTTATTTTGCTCTTTATTTATTTCTAAAGGCAAGATGATAAATTACTAACAAAGCCAAGTAAATAAAACATCTACAAACTTTTCTAATGGATACAGAAAGAAATATCTGATATTATAACAGTTGGAATGAAGTCAAGCTGTGTTGTGTGAGCTTATGTAAAGATAATAAGAACTTCTATAAATGTTATTTCAAAAGATATATAAAATTTATAATGTCAGATAAATTCACTTTTTTTTTTTCTAGGATGGGCATCATCTTGAATTGCTGAATTGCCAATTTGTCTATTGTGTTTTCAAAAATTTCAAAAACATGATGTTATCAGCAGAGATTGTTTCAGTTGCATTTGCTTTCAGTTAATAAGACCATATTATGTGTGGGTTTGTCTGTGTGGGTTTGTCCCCACATCAGATTGTAAATGAAGAATGACAGAGGATAAAAGCCATTTAGTTTTATACTTTTTAAACCAAAATAAAGCTGTCTGATGAATGACAATAAAATATCACACACTGCCAATGTTACTAATTAGTAGGATTTCCAGGGTTTGATATATTCAGCAGTATGACTTGTGTTTGTGGCTACAAATGAATGCTAATGATCTGTGTAGTGTTAAAATACAGATACTCTATTATCAAAAACTCTTATAAGTGTAGACTCATTTGTGAAAAATCTTGAATGACAAATAAATACAGCTGTAATTCCCAAAAAAGTTATTATCTTCTCACTTATGTGTGGAGAAAACTTGTTCCAAAGTGCGGCTATTTTCATATGTTTATTTTCACATGAGTTTCTTGATCAGGTTTAGAAGATTTTGCACTGATTTTGCTTTCTATTTCAAGAGATGATGAGTGTCAAGTGAAGTCAAGTAAATAAAATAGATGTAAACAGATGGACATTTGACTTCAATGTTCTTTGAGAATTCTCTGTCTGATTATATCTTGTATTTCTTTGTTTATAAAACTTAGGTCCAGGTCTTCTCCTACTGAAATTTATATCAATTTCTTAATTTATTGTGCTGGTTATGAGTTTTACATTCTATTTTTCTGGTAGTAACTCCCTTGAAAATTAACCAATACATTTAGTTTTCTACAAGAGAAAATTAAGACAAGGAATAATTACTTTTCTTTTTCTTTTTTTTTTTTTTTCCCAA
>VXBI01013959.1:679142-737244 GCA_013397375.1 Toxostoma redivivum | reverse complement strand
TTTTTTTTTTTTTTTAACAGTGAACACAAGCATCTTTTTGCTGCATGTAATAATCATACATAAAGTATACACATAAAACTATGGATGATAATATTACAATCTTTCCTTCAAGAGAAAGAATGCATTTCAATACTTGGTATAGTTCTTCAGATTTCTAATTTTCTGGAACCCAAGTGAGTCACGGGAGACAAGCAAATATTAATTTAAAGATACAATTATGTATCTGATATTTAATCACTCAAAAACTCCACTTAAGAGGGAAATATAAAGGTTTAGGAGAAAGTGATTGAATAGGAAGCTGTTCTAATAGAAATAGAGAGGAAAAGGAGACTCTCACTTCAAGTTTAGTCTTTCCTCAGAATTTACATCTCTCAAGCCAAAGAATAAAGGAGAATCAAATGTCATCTGTATTCACCTGTTGCTCTAACAGTCAGTATTGTCAAATTTTAAATATATTCATGGTATTTTAGCACTAAAATATTCTCAAGCTTTGAGATATTGATAAATGTCTCAGAATTATTTTTGTCATATGGCAGTACTTTAGAAAGGACACCAGTATTCTAAACTTCTCTGAGTCCAGGTTTGACTGTCTTTATACTTCATGTAACTTTTGAGGGGAATAATCCAAAGACCACTCAAGATGGAAAGAGGAAGAGTTGACAAGATCTTATTACAATGTTGCAGTGCTTTGGCACTGTGTTCATTTGGGAGAGCAAATTATATTCAAGAGACAAAGACTGATAAAAATCTAAGAAACTAAAAGTCCAAATGAAGCTGGGAACTTTACTAAGGAACATGATGAATAACATTTAGAGGGCAATGAGGAAAAAAATGGCAAGCCCAAAGAAATTTGGGGGAAAAAGCTATATTGCAGAACTAGAAAACCTTGTATGTAGGAAATCAATCCAATGCAAGCTACAGGAGCCTGCATAAGAAACTGAAAGATAAGAGGAGGAAGAGAAGGAACTGACTTAGGAAAGGATTAGGCTTTAGATAGGGTCACAACTCTAATTTCTACCTGTCAGTGAATTTGATACAGATCCCTAAAAGCTCATTTGTCTATTACAACTTATTACAGGCATATTACTCTGAAAGGAATAAGGACTTTTAAATATAAAAATAGATGTCTGGGAGTTAGACTATTCTTCCTCTTGCAGAATTCTCTTGATTTATTGAGACCTTTCACTAAATCAGTAATACAGTAGTTTTATTTGCTAGAATGAAGCAAAATAAATTTTTAAAAAATCTGTATCCTAGAAGATGAAGGAAACAGCTTTCTTCAACATAATTAGACAGCAGGAATTACACCTTGAGTCAAGGGACTTGTAAGAATGAAAAGATAAGATGTTCAGTTAATGGAAAGACAACAAAACTGAGAAATGGTGTTTAGTAGCAAATGTTGTCTCTATGGGAAAGACAAAAAATAATTTCCTTTGGAAAGAAAGATTAAACATTGATTACTTTATCAACTGTGAATATTTATCTTTTATGGAAAGAAAACCAGTTCTACTATGCTTGCTATAAATACCAGTACTCCTTACAGTACATTCTTGGTACTAATTATTGCACATGCTGCACTTAGTTCTCTAAAATCTGAACTGTATAATTTTAAATCTGCATTTTTAAGTAGAATTTTGATTAAACAATATTCTTTGATCTCTTTTTCTTGGGTAAGCAAAGATGAAGCTTTCATTTCAGAGTCATGTCCACCACCTTCTTGTTATCTGGTGACAAATTCTCGTTGCTGGTCATGTCTAAATACAATCAGAATATAGTGAAGTATTTTTGATGTATGCAATTGGAAATAAATGCCCTTTTTTATATTTCTGTATATACCTTTTAAAGGTTTTCACTGTGAAGTTTATTAATATTCTTAAGGACAATCAAGATATATCAATCTGTGAGTGTCACACTGAATCTAATAAATACTGAATCACATAAGTACTAGTTGGCTGTCTTTTTAAGATCAATTTGAATCTGGGCATGGAGATTTTGTAAAACACATTTTGCAAAACATTGGAAAAGCATCCATGTACTATATGTTGGGAGGAATTGGACATTTTTGAGTGAAATTAAACCAAATATTTAATTCCTCACAGTCTAACCCTTGTGACTCATGTAACTTCTTTTATCCTCCCCAGTCTTTCTAAAGTTAGTGGTTTAAAACTGAGTTTGTTAGAGTCTTTTATGATCGGCAGAGGACATTGTGCTTCTGATCCCAATTTTTGATCCTGGGAGTAAGTACTGTATCCATTCATAGAATCTAGTAATTTTTATTTTTTTTTCCCCTGAGGTTCTTGTGATTTTTGCTGCATTCTTTGTCCTCAGAGTCGCAGAATGTGGAAAACAGTACACAAAGAAAGTTTTGAACTACGAATTTCCCTCATATTATTAAATCATAGTATTGCATCCCCTCTGGTAGACCTGTTACCTGGCTTATGAAGTTACTCTCCATGCATCCCATGAGTCTCCTGGAATGCCTACAGCTCACTGGGCTACTTATCCAGCAGAGTTGAGGTGGTTGAAGTCCCCCAGCAGGACAAGACCCTGTAGCTGGAGCAAAAAGGTTTTGGCAACAGGCTCCCCTTGATCAAGAAACCTACAGCAGATTCCTTATACTGGTTTCCCTTTGTTGCCTTGGTCTCTGGCTCCTACCCATGAGTTTTCAACCTGCTCATGATTATTCCTCAGAATGTGCTTCTATCTTGATGTAGAGTGAAACTTCAGATTTTGAGTGGTCTAATATATCTAAAGTCTAAAGTATATATAGAATAAATGTATGGAAGACAAACTTTTAACACAACATTCATCTGTAAGACTCTCTTCTCTGTGTTTAAAAGTGAGAAACTACATGTAGGAGAAAAGAAATCTTTGGAGAACTACCCTTGAGTGCAATAAGGCTTTTTTTTTTATATATATACTATTACTTCAAACATTAGGTAGAATTCCCTAGGTCGCACAGCCATGGGTCAGTTCCAGCAGTTATGTGGGTCTGACTTTGCTGTCAGTGTATGAAGGGAGGAGCTGGATGCGAGCTGTTCTCCCTGCTCTCTGCTCAGGAGAGGATTGTGTGTGACTGTGTGAGCAGAGAGGGCACCAGCAACTGCATTCACCAAGCAAAATGAATCATTCTCTTTAGAGCAATGGAGTGGAGGAAAATTGCAACATAAACCTTTTTGTAGTCTTGTCCCTGAATACATGGTTGAACAAATACAGGATTATTGCCACTGCCATGGATATTTTTCATCGGATTTTAAACGTTACCATGATAGGCAAGCTATTGACTTTCCTTTCAAAATGTAATAGGTCTTAAATTATATATAATTGCTTGGAGTATACAGTAAAGTTTTTGCAAGGAAAAAATTGAGCCTTTGGTGATTGCCCAAAAAGCCTTTGCTGCTTTTCATTGCAAAGAAGTCTTGATATCAAACAGATTGCTATGCAATTAAAATATTTCTGAAAGAAAATTCATTTCATCTATCGTAAAGCCTGCTTGTACAAGAAAGGACTTGACTGAAATAATTTTATAGTTTTGTAGTTACTGATCCTGGCAGTACTGACCCAGAAAGTTGTTGGCTTTCAATTACTTCACTGGGAGGTAAATGCACTCATAATTTTAAGAGCAGGACATTGGCCAAATGTCATAAATATATAAAAGAGTTCTACTGTATCTGGAAGAACAAGTTTTTATTGCCAGTCACTTTACCACCTGGGCTATTCTAATAGAAAACATGCTCCTCTATAGAAAACACTGCAGATAGCTGAAAACTCTGATATACTGACTGGGAAAAATCTGTGAATTGAATTATTTATAAGTTAGTTGTCCTTTCTAAGTTATTTCCTTCATTTAAGTACCTCAAAGTTTTTATGTGTATTTTTTTCTTCATATGTTATTGCTAGCAGAGCAACAGGTATATTGCTTAGATGTCATTCTCTAGAGTCTGAGGATGCACAGAACATTGGTAGCTTGGATCCTGACCCATCTGTCAGTCACAAACATGTAGAACTTCTGTTACCCTTGAGATTTTATTTAATAATTTACTCAGACTAATATAATTTTCTTTATTGTTAGATTAAGGTCCACCACTTAAAGTTTGTAAGTGTTCTAAATAATATTGGAAACAAAAAACCATTTAGCCTGAATACTGTTTTAAGTATCATCCTATCCAGTCAAATGAGCATCTAATAAGAATGATTTACCATTTCTTTGCATATGAGAATACATAGAAGATGCAGGGAAAGAAAAGTAGCATGAAAGGCAATCAAAACTCTTTTAGAAATCAAGCCTGTGCCATTTTCTCCCCCAAAATTACTATTTTCAGTTTACATGTTTGGAACAAGGGTACTCTGAATGTACCAGCTCTTCATGAAAATAGTGAGTTAGAAATAACCTTTCTCAGCTTTTCTCTTAGACTCTAAAGAACTTCAGAAACTGCCACCACTCTTGCTCACACCACTGTCTTGTAACAAAGATGAAAATAGCATGACTTCTCATACTTGTATATTGTTGATTCATTAGAGGAAATTATGTGTTCTGTTTTCAGAATCTTGTGCTAATTACTCAAAAATTACTTCCCTCAATAACAATGGGAAAGGTCCAATGACTTTAAAATGTCTCTTTGATGTCAATGTTCATTGCAAGCAAGTTTAACAGAAACTGGCCTTTGACAAGAGATTAATTTTCTATACCCTACTTTTGTATCCTATAAGACATAAATTCCTATATCACACCTTTTTCTAATATGTAGTATAACAGTTCCAACTCCCAAAATAATAAAAAAAAACAAGAAAACCAAACAACAACAAAAACAAAACAAACAAACAACAAAAAAACCCCAAAACAAAACAAAACAAAAAAAACAGTGTAAAAATCAGATATGTTGGGTTAATATTTGACCAGAGATTAATTTTTACTCTTTATCTTCTATATTTTGTATTAAGGGAAATGATTCATTGCTACTATAAGTCTAAGTGATTTTAACATCTATCCTAGAGGTATTATAGGTGTTTCAGCCTGTTTAATTTACTAGAGTATTTTGCCTTTATCTCTCAAGTATCTTCCTTCAAAAGGGATATCTACTGCATTTCTGCATCATATCCAGCATCAATCACTTTGAGTAGTGTCTCACTCCACAAACCAAACAGCTTTTCTTCCATGGCAGCTCCATATGTTTCCTGCAGCTGTTAAAATTTCCAGGCAGAATGTGACCATGCTCTCTTCAGAGTTTGTGTCCCTGTCAAACAGGCAGGAAATTATTCCTCTCTGCTTTGATCTACCTTGAATTCGAGTGACTCGAAATCTGCCCTACAGCTAGACTAGGGTTGCCTACAAAAACACACACAAAATTGCATGTGCCTTATTTTTTCACAGCCATGAGTCCAAAGAGTGCCAAGGCTTGTTCCCACAGCACTGATTGAACATCAGGTCAAAGGAGTTTCATTGCAGGAGAGGCTCCTCCATGGAGTTTTTAGCCAAGTTCCAACGATAGAAGAATACTATCATAGCTATGAGCATGAAATGTATTGATTTAATGATTTTATGGTTTCTAACTCAGGAAAATATTTCTCTTTTGTTGATTATTATTTTTCCTCTTGCTCTAAGAGAGTATGTAAAACTATGTAATACACTGTACACTGCAGTACATTACAGTATTTGTTCTACCACAGTACACTGAACACAGTGCAAAGAATGTACCAATTAGGAGATCCAATTCTATTTGAAGAAATACTAAATATTTCCATGAAGGGCACCTTGAAGATCCCCAGCTTACTGTGATTTAATTACATCTAAGGTGAAACAGAACTCAGGTTATTAAAACACACATGTATGAATGTGAATAAAACTCCACACCACTAAGGAGAGATTTTTTTTTTTTTTTTAATTCTGATCACTGGCTAAGTCTGACAGCAGTCAGCTCTGTAAGAATTTGTTCATCCTGAAAACATATGCACTTGTTCAGCAACTAGGCATTGCTGTGTCACTTTTCTTTGCATTTCCTTAGCTGGCTGCAAAAATAAATATGCAATGGATCATTACATTTTGGTGATGAAAAACACAATTTGGCATGCCTTAAATATGCTTTTAATGAAATTTGTAATAGTGCACATGTTCTGGTGACAAGTATTTTTAAAAGCCCTGTGAGTCCATAAACTCAGTTTGACAATTAAGGTTTGACACAGATGAATGAATGTAATGAATTCACTTTACTAGAGGTGTGAAAAATGACTTCAATATCAGAATATCATACTCTTCACTGATCCTCTGTCTCTGTGGTTGCAAATTACTGCTCTGGTTTTAACAACTCAGTAGTTGGAGAGGAAAGTTGTTCCTGATGATACTTAGACGCTGTTTCTCTGTGTGTGACACCAGGGTGACTGTAAAGAGTTGAGCTATCACAGCACAGAATTTTCCTGTTTCCCACCAAGAAAGAAAAGCAGGAAGCAAATGCAGAATATCAAACACATGCACCATGGCAGCCATGCAGCAACACTTACAGGAGCTAAGACTGTTTTCATAAGAAAACCAGCTCAATGAAAAATCCTTCTCACAGTACAAAACAGTATCTAGAATTTTTAACTGATTGATGCAGATCTTTGTTGGATTGCTTTATTCCCTCCTTCTCAGAAAATGGAAATTTTTGGCTGAATATATATATATATATATATAAAGAGTCTTTAAACATGTTTCTTTCTTCTGATGTACAGAAATCAGACATCTAATAGCAATAGGAGCAAAAGTATCTGGGTTTTGGTTTTCAATTTCATGATGAAATACTTAGTCTTTTCACTGGAGGCAGAAATTTTCTGTCATATTTCAAAGTCAAAATAACTTTTTGTTGTTGTAGTAAAAAGGCTTCCTAAAAAGGTTTTCTTAGTTATTGCAAAAAGAATATTCTTGAACTCCTGGATTGTAATAGGAAAAGTGCATTTATAATCTGTATGATTGTTCAACAAAGCCCTTAACTAAAGTGTGAATAAAGCCATAGATTTCAGAGAAACTTAAGTGCTGATCTGAACAAAGTTCTAGAGGGAAAATTTTTAATTATTAAATTAGCAGAGGGACATATTTAACTTTGGTTCTCTGCTCCTCCGATGCCCCTTTCCCTAGTCATTAAGTGCTAAAGTGAGGGTTCTTGTTGTTTAAGTGTAGAATAGGAGATGAGAGGAATGAAAACTTGCTGAGAACACCAGGGAGGGGGCAAAAGCCTATCTGGGGGGTCCCAAAGCACTGATGCCCAAAGGAGCCCTTGGTTTTCAAGGGGCTCCAGTCCCTTCAGTAGTAATTGCAGTCTGGCAATGTTATGATATGTGACCAGCTAATACAGTTTCTGGTCCCTCAGGAAGATTAAATGCTTGCAGATTTGTGCTGGCTATAAACCAGTTTGTGTTCTGGATCCAGATGCTGGAATTCTAGCTAAAATTATCTTCCCTCTTTAACTGTGACTGAGATGACATTAGGAAATCAGTTGTGGTTATTGATTCAGACCTCAAATGCCAACACTTTACGGAGCAGGCTCCTTCCCTAATTCAGATTACAAAGCATTTTTAAAGGAGATTTTTAATAGACAGTATATATTACTTGTTAGCAGAGAATCAAAGTAGCTCTATGGTAAATGTGTTCAGAATGTAATTAATGGTTATTTTATGTAGGAATCATGATCGGTGAGAAACATACTGCAGTGTGTATAAATATTTCAGACATCATCAAAAATCTAAATTCTTCCTGGTAATTTTTTGTTAATTAAAAATCAAATTTACCTGTATTTTACTGTATATTCTGTTACTTAGGCATGTTTTAATTGTCTATGTGGTGAGTCAAAATCTTGTCATAGAATCACACTAAAGACGAAAGATTTTCTGCTAGATTTTCTAGAATGTCAGTAGTCAATGGATGTATATTGAACTCCTATATTTGCATTTCATTAACTAAAAAAGCAAAGTTAATTTAAAGGTAAACTTATGCTCATCTTACATGTGCAGAAAGTCAATCAAATGCTCATATCTGTTCAACAGAGTACTTCAGTTGTACTCATTTTAAGAAGTAGAAAATAATTTTGTAGTCAGTAAGGCTCTTTTGAAGCTTTTCAGACCAGAAACAGGGCATGGTTCTGCCCCTCATACAACTGCTGACTAAGGTGGTTCTTCATTAGGATCAAATATAAACTATTTTGATTTCTTATTTTATTGTATATGTAAATCTTTGTACAAAATATTGTACCTTGCAACGTAATATTTGAATGAAACCAAAAGAAATCTAAATTAAGATGGGAACAATGAGGAACGCTGCTTACAGATTAGACATCATATGTCCTAGATTCAAGGTGGTGGTTACCATGAAAACTCCATGGGTCTCAAGCACTTGGATCCTGTATCACTTAATACTTGGCAATATTTCAATTCATGTGCTCAAATGAAATCTCTGTAGCTGTAATGAATCCTTTCCTTTCTGGCAGGGACTTATATGATTCCCTAATATTGACTCAGTTCCCTTGAATATTCAATGCAGAATCATTGGAGATTTCTTAGTAGAAGAATTAACATGTACCAAAAAGGAATTGCATCAGGGAGATTATATTTGCTAATAGATTTTTTTTCTGCTATGCTAAATTATATTCTTTCTCTATAAATCTTTATTAAACGCTGCCAATTCAGCATCTTTAACCTGATTGTTTCATTTGCATGCCTTGCCTTTGTGATTGGATTACAGTTTGTTGTACTTTACTGTTCATTATCATCTCTCTGGATGTGTAATTATGCATTATTACTTAACATTCAATTTACTTTGTCCAGTATTTGAGTATAAGGTATTCAGGCAATAATTTGCAAAAATATTTTCTGCTTCTTCAAGCCCTTCTGCAACACTTCCCCTCAGCCTCATTTTTCCATGTAACTATGGAAAAAATTAACTGGCATTAATTTCGATCCCCAAATTTCAAACATCTTTAAATATATTCTAAAGTACAGCAAATTAGCACAGGCAAACAAGTAGTGATAAAATATACAATATTATATCAAAGGTAAAAAGCAATTATTTAAATATGCTATTATAGAAATAAAAACCCCAACTTCAAACTTATAAAACAAATATCTGTGTTTTCTGAATTACCTAGATTTAAATCAATGATTTACTCGATTTCTACAGTAGAGTGACTTAAGGTGAACCTCACAGAAATAAAGTGAAGAGCTATAAGAAAGATGAAGAACTGGCGAAGCAAGAGAATGCAAAATATTTATGTTAAGAGTTCTCTAAATAGGGATTAGTAATGAAATTTTTCAAGGATAATGTTTCATATTAATCCTCATTATTATGTTGAAATATGACATTACAGGAAGAATGACAAATATGCCAAAGGGAGCTTTGGTGATATTGAAGAGAACTGGGGCAGTTCATAGCTAATAATGATACAATCTAAAAGCACATCAGTTAGAGACAGCAATTCAGGAAACATCTCTCATTGAATCAGTCTCTTAAGGATGACCAAACTGCAGTATTATATAGCTCTGCAAAAGTCTGCCCTTATTTTAGTCATTGATACAGCCTCACTTATAGAACCATTTATACTCTGTTCTCTTAAGTTAGAGATGAACACAGCCTCTTCACAAGTAGCCACATGAACAAGGTAAGGGCAACAGGTACAAGTTGCTGGGACAGACTACCTCAACATAAGAAAGAAATTTTTAGCAGGAGCAATCAATCACTGCAACAACTTCCCAAGAGACACAGAATCATGGAACCCATGATTTGGGTTGGAAGTAGACACTGAAGATCATCTAGTTCTAAACCCTCTGCCATGGGCAGGGGCACCTTCCACTAGACCCAGTTGCTCTGACTCCCATGCAGCCTGGCCTTGAACACTTCTGAGAATGTGTTCCACACATCCACAACTTCTCTGCTGCAGTGCATACCTTCATACATCTAATCTAAACCCAATCTCTCTCACTTTGAAGCTATTCTGCCTAGTCTGTCACTATGTGCCCTGGTAAATTGTCTTTCAACTTCCCTGTAAGTTCTCTTCAAGTACTGGAAGACTGCAGCTAGATCACCCCAAAGCTTTCTTTTTTTCTAGGCATAGAGTCTGTACTGCTGCTTTCCACATATATTGCTAATTGCCTTCTAATTATGTATCTCGTGTCAAGACAAAACCCATGGGACATGGCAGAAAAAATTACTCTATTACTAGACAATTCTCTAAGTCTTTGTCTTCCAGTTTCACCTGAAAGCCATTTCAGTTGAAGAACTGGGGGCTGAACAATGTTTGGACTAACTTGAAGAACGGATCAAATTATCTAGTTGAATCTCAAATTTCTGAGTCATATGGCATTAAGATGGATGTGTAGCTTTTTTCTTTGTTTTTTAAAGGGTCATTAGTATCTGTTTTAAGATCAATTACTCGTGGCTCTGGAAGAAAAAGTATTCATTGCAGGTCAGTCAGTTTTAGAAGTACTTGGAACTCCTTTGCAGACTTGATCTCAAAATTATGCAAAACTCAGCTTAAATAACCAAGCTGTAAAGTCTGTTATCTTCAGATATGACTACAGCAAGCTGGTAAACATTTAACAGTTTGCAATAAAACCTGTGAGATTAAGCAGCATCATTATGTCTAGCCTTCTGTATGGACTCCTAATGAGTGACTGTCTGCAAGAAATAAGCAAATACAAATTTGAATATGGGTGCTGGCTAGGCAAAGCCATTTTGCAAAATGAGAAACAAAATAATTTAATCTGACGATGCTAGTCTTAGAGATATTTTCTGTTCTGAAATATTAAAGTTTAGGGAAGATATTGAAGAAGGGTTCATCTTTAACTTTTTCTAGTACAGAGCAATAAACAGCCTAAGAGAAAAAATTAGATAAACCTCCACATTTTTTCCAGCTCATCACTAAAACCATGAGTTTGCACAATCACTGATGGAAAAGCTATCTGTGCTATCTGTAACTTTGTAGCATTCAATGTTGATAGAACTCTTTGTGACAGACAAATAAGCGTCTTCTCTGAGATTGTTGTGGCTTGAAGAAACCCATCACCCTAGTATTTCAGTTTGGCTTTTGCTTTTCTTTCTTTGTAAGCTGCTGGGTTACCTGTCATAGTCTACAGCATTGCTGTAGATGAACATCCTAAAATACTTTTCAAAAAACTACTTTAAATCATGTCTGAACTAATATGGGTTCTTTCTTTTTCTTTTTTCCCTTAATCTTTTTAAAAATGAGAATCATACACATTTCTTCAGGATATATATGTGTGTGTATATATATATACACACACATATATATACATGTGAATGGATGCACCCACAGAAATACATATGAATCCCTACAAATGTTTAAAGGACCAGGCACTTTTCCTTCCAAGTTACTATTGCTAAGCAACAGTTCCTCCTGCCTGCTGCTCTAATAAAAAGTGTTCTTAACAGAGCTGCATTAAATTGTATTTCTCCTGAAAAGCCTTGTGGTCAATATTGAAGGTCTTCAGTCATAGGGTTTTTAACAAGCTTGCTTCATCTGCCTCTTGCTAATTTTTAACAATTTTAAAACCACCTTGAGTAGCTCTAACTTTTATCAGCAGAGTCATCTATGTTTTTTTGGTACTTTGAATGGGATTGTCTTTATTGTATATAGATATGTCTGAGTTTGTAATAGAAACTCAATGTCCTATTCAAAGAGTCACTACAAAAAAATAATGGTTACAGAAACATATTTCCCTATTTGCCTTGCACTTTAAAGATTTTTCACTTTGTTGACTGTTCTAGCTATTCATGGTTCTCCACAAAAATCACCACACAATTCCTGGAGATGCCTCGGAGCTTGGAAACTTCAGACTGACAAAACCAGAAATGTTTAGCAGAATCTCCTTGTAAATCTTTTAAATGCTGTGGGAAGAGGTAAATAAGTAGTAGAGTGACAAGAATAGGAAAAAGCCCCCCAGTTATTTTTTAAAATACAGGATCAATACCATTCATCTCAGGAATTTAGACTCAAAATATCAGCTCTTAAACTTTGTCACGTCTCTTGGCTTTTTCAGTGAAACCTGCACTTAGACCCTACATCTGAAACAATACTTTTGTAAATTCATATTCCTTCAAGTGGTCCAATTACAAATCCTCAGTTATCCCTGCACGGTGTTCATGGATTCCTCCTGATCTCTCATAAGGGACCTATTTAGTTGTTCTGCACAGGATTTGTCAGGTCTTTAGCAGACCTGACCTGTTCAAGTGCTATGATTAATAATCTTTCTGAGTTTCTGCTCATAGAAAAGTTTCCACACTACAGGTTTTCAACTGAATAATCTTTACATCCTAAACTTTTCAAATCAGAAGAGTTTTCCTGGTAGCAACTCTTTGTGACAGGTGGATGATAACAACTTACACAGGAAAATGAGCACTCTTGGTATATGAACTAATGTGCCCTGTTCTACCACCACCACTGAGCCCTGCTGTGATGGAGAATGAGCCATTCAGTGACCATGGGTGAAATATTTAATGTCTCCATGCAGCAGTTGCTCTGTATTTAAAAAGAGAATAAAGATTACTTACACATTTTTGTACATTGTATTCAGAACTTTGGACCAGAATGTGCTGTACAAGTAGGAGTGTTACATCCCCATCACTGCATGTGGAATGGATTCACCATCACTGCATGTAGAGAGGAAAGACATTCCTGGTAGCAATTTCAAAGGAAGGAAGTGCATTTATTATGCTTTTAGGGTTTCCATTTACCTGCTACCCAACCGATTTTCTAAATGCCACCATACTGTGATGTCCATGTCATCACCTATTATGTTAAAAAAAAAAAAGCTATACTTAACATTATTAATACTTTTAGCTGCAATTCAAAAACTACCTGACTGCTTCTTGGATGAAAATCAGAAAAGCTGCTCTAGTGGCAGTAAGTAGGAGGAAAGGAAAGAGAAAAATCACTGGAAAAGTGATTTTATAGGCAACACACAAGAGCTTTTTGTGAGTATGAACTCACAACATGCCTTTCATAAAAATTATTTCAAAGTATGCTTTTTACTTGCTTTTGTGATTAAAACAAAAATATATATGACATTTTATTGTGCATTAAGTTTTCTCTCAATTTAAAAATTTATAAAATTACATATTTTACACTATAGTATGGGACAGTACGCTACAATAGTTGCAATAGTTGTATATGTGTCTGTGGGGAGGAGGGAAGGGAAGGGTATCATCCTGAGACTCTGACAATGTGTAAAAGTGTAAAAAAGTAATTTACTTTTTAAATAGCACTTTCAGTAGATGCAGGTAATCTTTTAACAATTTTGTCTAGTCATTCAGCCATTATACTTAGGTATATAACATCATGTTTCTGTTATCAATGCAAATGATTACCTGCAAGAATAAAAATATCTTTTGAATTAGAAACAATTGCACCTGCTACTTATTTGTAAGAGGTGTAGTGATAGCTAAGGCTTTGTCCTAAGAAAACATAAAAATCTGTTGCTACAGTGACAGGCAGAGAAATGCAGACATGAAAGAAAAATTGTCATTTTCAATAGCTGAAGAACTTGGTTACTTTTAGGCTAATAAAATTTAAAATAATTTATTAAACATTTCAAGTTTCTTTAAGTATTTAACAAATTTAAGCATTGATACTTACGGAATTAAAATGTTAACTCAAATGTTAACTAAATTTCCAATTAATTAACATTATTCTAATTGTGACTTCCTTAATGTGACTTCCTTAAGGCTTCTTTTCATTCAAGTATTTGGTATACTGTAAAGCACAGGGCCTCTGTCAAGTCTCCCCATTACTGAAATGCCAATATCTGGTGCCCTTTAGTTCAGGGAAAACAGCAAAAGCAAGCATACTGTGCATAAAAAATTATATATTTTTTCTTTCTGAGGATTCAGAGGTTGCTAACTGTTGCAGGTTATACACGTTGATCCACCATTGAAGTGCAAAGTGGCAGCTGCTCAGGAGCACAGAGCAGAATTCCCTTTCTTGCACTGCTAAGCAGAGAATACTGCAGGCAACTTAAATTGCAAGTGGAGCTAGAAAGACAGGAGGAAATTACTCAGGGTGTCTTGGGAATAACACTTTTAATCCTGTGAAAAGTGTTGTGGGATACTTAGTGACCCATATGCTTAAGGTGTACATCACCTTCTTTCATGTAGAAGCATTTACCTCCATCCAGTTGTTTGAATAGATTTGGTTTTCTTTGTGAGCTCAAAAGAAAAGTTGTGTCTTCTGTGAATTTAGGTTGCATCTTGGCCTTTCTAGCTGGATAAACCCATGAAATTCATCCAGAAACTCACGAAATTTATCTTGACTGGACGTAGAGTCACAACATGTAGATTGGTTGGGGTAATACTGCTTTATGCTTGGAATTACACTGGGACTTGTCTACGTTAATGCAATTGTGAAAGTTAACCCAAATTGACTGAAGTAGTGAATTCAGAGCATCATTAATTAAAGTAGATTAGTGGATTCGCATTCTGAATAAATTAAATTAAACCAAATGCAAACCCTCTATTTGATTCTGAATGAGAGTGTCCAGGCAGGAGTTTAATATAGTTTAAATAATCAATTTTTAAAGTTAATTCTGATCTTAATGGGTATCCATGAAAATGAGGCATGTGAAGGTGGATATCTGTATATGTGGGTGAACTTATACAGAAACTCAAAGAAATATAATCAAATTAACAAAATACAACTTCGTTCATTTACATTTTCCATTTCGGGAAGTATGCTGATTAAAAATTCAAAACTGTAGATGTGGCCAAGATAAAAGAGTTCCATGTTGCCAGCAATATTAGGTTTGTAAAAATAATGAACTTTTAAAGTCAAACTCTATGTAGGAAAACTTTATTTACTTTTTCATGTGGATCAATTTCATTAAGCTTCCTGCTCCCTTTAATAGATATGTCAGTCTACAGAGGCAACATGAATAATTGTCCAGACAGAAAACCTTAAACAAGGTAGCATTGCAGACAATAAAATAAACCAAACAAACTTGAACATCATACACACACTCTTCCCTTCACAAAGCATAGCCTGTCCTCAGTGTTGCAGTGACACAAGCTGGGGAAAACCAAAGGGGAAAAGGACTTGAGGTTTAAGGACAAAATAGATTGCAAGGCTCTTCACAGCTTGTTTATTTTTAATTTCCTGTTTAATTTGCAATATGTATTCCCCTTCCATCTTCTAGTGCTTAAAAATTTTCTTCATTGTGCAAATTGTAAGTCATGTTTCCAGCCCAGTTGGAAGGATGCTTGCATTTCTTTGCTATAAATGGTCCTTCATACTAATGTGGTGAAATACACATAATTTGTTATTGCAGTTTCTACTTTATGAATAATATTAGTTATTATTCATGATAATAATTACCTATTTGTTCAGAAAACTTCTTCAGCTGAACAAAAAATTACTGGGGAAGCAAACTTTATATGCTACACAGTTAAACTAGTCATAACGTGTGGGGTTTAGAGTGGAATGAATGATTTCTATTTTTGTAATATTTTCTGCTAATCTTCAATTCATTATTCTTCTCTGAATCAACACCTTGCAGCAATGAAACAATGCACACAAGAAATTTATTCTAAATGATTGAAAATTTGAGCAAAAAATACAGGCCTTTTAATGTAAAAATGGAATATTGTCATAAGCAATTTGATAAACTACTGAAAATAGAGTGTGTGAAAGAAGGAACACAGATTCTTAGGCAGAATGTTAATATGCTGAACATCTAGATCACTTAATCATTAAAAATAACAGTAATATGTGATGTGGAATGTTTAACAGTAGTGTGAACAATGGGAAAGGTCAGATATCTAATTACTGAGTTTATCATTGCCTGGAAGGATTTGTAGGAACTGTAATGGTAAAATCTGTTTTTATATTGATTTTATGACTGGTCCCAGTTTTTCTTTCTATATTTGCCAAGTTCCTCACTGGGTATTAGATCATACTTAGACTTCTTAAGAAAACTGTAATCTCACATTTCAGGGCTAAAATGTCAGTTAGATAAAAGCAAGAAAATTGTTAATACTTTCCTTTTTAACAGAATGCGATAGCATATAAATCAATTTCTAGTTTTTAGCCTCTGCAGTACATTTGCTTTACAATTATATTAAATAAACTTTTTAAGAGAAGTATTAAGCTAAAATTAAACTCAGTTTCACCTGTTAGTTTAGAATACTGAAATTTTAGCCATAGTAACCTAATAATGTGATATTTCTATAGCATTTCTTGAAAATCCAACTCTATGATTATGTTCCAACTCTGCATATTGGAACAATTACCATCTTCTATCTCTTGAAGTAATGTCTGTGTGGCATCCTGTCCACACGCAGGCAAGACTGCATAACATGCAATCTATTCCCTCTTTGCCCTGATTCTGTGGAAAGGATATGGAGACATGTAGGCCAAAATGATCCACAGCTCATGAAAGAATTCAAAATTTTGGAACAACAGATCTGTATTTGCTGTACAATAAGTTCAATAAACTCTTACTGCCTTCAGCAGATGACTTTTAGGATTTTTTTGATCAGACTGTTTCTAAAGCACTGGGAGACTGGGATCTGTATCAATGAACTGGTTAGGCTGGTTAGAATCCTTCTTGTACAAGGTCTGGGGAGTGTTATTTCAGGGAGAATGTCATAATAGCTTGCATGCTAAATTTGCAGTCAATAGGAAACCTTGAATACAGACTACAGAGCCATCTTAGTGCCTTCTGCTCTTTGAGAATCTTCAGTATAGAACTTGTGAATGGGGAGATACCCTGTGCTGTAGGGTTGTCTCTGTTTAGATAGCTGAGTTATTTATTTTAAAAATGCAATAGACATTAGAGCTCCATTCTAAACCTCAGTGGGAATGTAGTACTGCTTTTCTGTAGACCCCTGTACCCCTGCTATGATGTGAAAACTTCTTGGTGCATTGCAGTAACCCACACTGTGGGACCCCTGTGCTCTGCCCTCTGTACTACAAGAGGCTGAAGCTCGTGCCTGCCCCCTCATTTTTCTGAGCTCGGGGTCTAATACAGCTGTGATGGGTGATAAGTTTTCAAAAGGCAAGAATGTAAAGTATTGTGTGCCAAAGCCAAGACACACAAAGAAACCTGACATCCAAGTTTTAGAGTTATCACACTAGAAGTCAGTTTTGGAGACTGCAAATGGACTTTATCCAAAAGGTATAATACAATCTGGGCTTAAATAGGTACTCTAAATGTTCTACGTGTTGAACTTTTGGCAAGTGCTTCACTTTAAGAAAAAAATAAATATTTTTTATATCTGCAGTATTCTTGGGAGTCATTTAATATGATGTCATCTCATATAAAATATGGGTTTGTGTACAGTGTTTTATCTCATTAAAGAACGGTTAAAACAGGGACAGCAGCTATTTATTTTTTGATGGTTTAAGCATATTTGGAAAGGTTAAGCACTTAAAATTATACTGTTCAGTATGACACAGAAGAATTACTTTTCTCCTTTGCCCTATTTTAATTTTCACAAAGAGAAATGAAATGAAAGTTTATAAGAGAAATCGTGTCAAATAGGCCAAAATTATATCAAATCTTGATGGCATATGGAGCCAGAAATTTTCCTAAACATGAAAACTAAGGATTCCTTAGAGGTCACAGAGTACTAGGCTAAAATAAAGGCATTGCAGCGAATAGCCTGTGTGCTTCGATAGGTGAGGACAATGTAATGGCCCCTGTGAGACAATCATTAGGCAAAACCATTTGAAGCAGTTTTGTGGTTGCTCTGTCTTACAAAACAAATTAGACTGCAGCTGCCAAAGGGATTTAGACAATACAAATATCATCACATTTTTTCCCTGTTTTTCTCTTTCAGTTCTGACAAAAAAGTCTGCAGATGTACTCAGAAATCTGTCCAGTAGTAATTAAATTAGCGTGGTAATTGGACTGTAACTTCATTTATTCATGCAAATGAAGACTAATACATTTTTAACGATTTTGTTTGTTTGTTTGTTTGTTTGTTTGTTTGTTTGTTTTAGAAAATAGAACAACTTATTTAGTATCAGATTTAGTTGACTTTTTTTTTTTCAGGTGTCAGATTTTTCAATAGGCGAGAAAATTTCTTGAGGCTTGAAGGTTATATCATTGTATATGAAAATAAGGTCTTGTCCCTTCAGTGAAGTAGCATATTTAAGAAATTAATAATAAGCAAGCCCAAATATGAGGGTTAATTTCATCGAATATAATTTGGAATTTTGGAAGAACTATTTCCTTTTTTGCATTTAATGCAATTTATCAATTGAGAAAAAGAAAAAAGTAGAGAAGATGGTGACCTATTTAAATCGTTAATATCAAGTTTAGATGTACCTTTTACCCAGTTTTAATGTTGTATATTTGGCCTAATCTTACAATTAATGGGTTTCTGAACTGACTTCCTCCTCAATATTGTTAATATCTAATTAGTTGTAATCTTCTATGAGGATAAATATTGGGGTTTTTTTCTCACCTGACGTACATGTGTTCACATGTATGCATACATGCACATGTACACACATACACACACAAACACATACATTCCAACTCCAGTTGCATAAAAACATTTTTAAAATTATGCATTGTCACCCTCAATACCTGAAGGACAAAAAAGAAAGCTCACCTGATTTGTGACCATTTTAGGGGTTGTTTGACTGCAGGGTTGTTTTTCACTAAAGTGTGTATTTTGATACATGCATTCACTGTAAAATTCAAACATCTTCAAACTGCAAATACAGAAGTCTTGCACATACAATGCAAACACTCGAACTTGCAAAAATACCAGAAATGACAGGAAGAGCTACAGGATAAAATTTATTTGGCAAAGTTGAAGAGATTCATGTGTTGTGGAAGAATGTCATTTGTGCTAAGCATGTTCTGTGGCTGGAGAAACAAAGACTGATTTCACCTCAACACCATAACACAGTTTGATTGCCAGGTGGAAGGACAGTGGTGATAAAACTTGTGGGATATTAATGTTGAAACAGAGGTGGACTTTTAGTCTGAGGTCTGTGATTATCTGTAGTATAAACAAAGATATAGCCTTGCCCTTTTGAAAAGGTCAGGTGCAACATTTCCTAAGATGCTGGGCAAACTTGCAGAGCAAGAAAGGGCAAAGAAGGAAGTATTCAGAGGGAACGTGGGATGCACAAGAAATTATATGTCAGCATGGTTAAAATAGGGGAAATAAGCATAAGCACAGTAATCTGATGATGAGCACTTTTGGTACTCCAGGTCTCAAGAAGTGGGAGATGGATTTTCTCTTTCATCCAAAATGGAAGAATGGAATTCTTTTCAGGAGTTTAACTTCATAATTCCACAATCTCAGTGGTATAGGCCACCCAGCAAAGGATAAGAAATTAAGCACACAATACCTACCTCCCACCCTTGGTTTTCTGCTTGTAGGAAGTTCTTTAAGTACAAATAAGATATGTCTCTTTGCTATTTGTCAGCGATATTTGTAATTATTAAAGTGAAATAATGACTAGACTAAAACCAGGTTAATGTTCCTCCAACATACACACACATCAGTAAATCCCTACTGATCACTCTCATTTTATGTATATTTAAACTGGTACTAAATGAGTGGGAACTGTGATATTTAGAAGCCACTAAACTGTTGTTTCTGTGAGCAGCAAATGAGCCAGTGCTGTGGTTTAAACTAAGCCCCAGCCAGCCACACCCCCAGTGTGGTGGGGGAGAGAATCGGAAGAGTGAAAGTGAGGAAATGTGGGTTGAGATAAAGACAGTTTAATAGGCAAAGCAGAAGCCATGCATGCAAGAAAAGGAAAACGAGGAACTCATTCACCAGTTATGTTCTGCCATTGCCAGGAAAGCTGGGCTCCATCTCATGGAAGGTTGCCTGGGAAGACAAACACCATCACTCTGAATGTCCCCCCATTCCTCTTTCTTCCCCTAGCTCTATATGCTGACCACGATGCCAAATGGTTTGGAATATCCCTTTGGTCGGTTGGGTTCAGCTGGTTCACCTCCCTCCCCCTCCCCACATTCTTGTGCACCCCCAATCCCCTTGCTGGCAGGGCAGGGTGAGAGACAGAAAAGGTGTTGACACTGTGCAAGTGCTGCTCAGCAATAGCTCGGACATCCCTGTTTAATCAGCACTGTTTTCAGCACAAATTCAAACTGTAGCCCTGCTCTAGCCACTATGAAGAATATTAACTCTATCCCAGCCAAAACTCGTGCAGCCAACGTCAGAGGAAATGCATGCCTTAAAGAGATAAATACACTTTTTTGTACTTTACCAAGCCAGAAGAAATTTAGATCCAGGCTTACAGTTTTGTTGAACTGAGGTAAATATGTATGTGTGTGTATATATAGAGATACATGTCTTTTTATCACCAATGAAAGCTCTTAATCTCACTTAAAGTCCTATCATATTCCCTTCAGTTGTATTAAGGACTACTGAAAACAAAATAACTGTGGAATTGTAGTACATTTTTGTTTCTCAGTGTAAAGAACTGAGATGGTAAGGTATGAACTTCTACTGAAAATTTTTCTTTTTGCCTAATTAATTTATTAATGGATCTGGCTTTCTGTTTAATTTGATGAAATGAGAGGAAACCAAATAATTTGTGATAATAATAATGTAATTTCTATATTTAATAACTGATCAATCTTGTCTAATAAGGATAGGTACTCAGATAATTCAATCAATGGTTCAGAAAGGCACAGAGCATGCTGGCATGCTGAGTAAGAGAGGAATGCTCAAGAAGTGTCAGAAGGTGACCAGGTGACAGATTTGTCTCCCAGGTGTTGTTGCTGGCACTGCACCACTGTGTCTACCTTGTTCTTTGGAGGCTGTGGCACCACATGCACTCTGCAAGGCACAGGGCAGGAGTGATCAAGAGCTCCTATGAATCAAAGTGACTGAAAGAGAAAGGAAGGTTAAATCTGAGCTTAGAGAATCTGTTTTACTCCATTTCAGTGTCTGCTGAGAACACCAACTGCCTGAAGCCATATTCTGTTAGGTTAGCTGAGCCTTTTCAGCAGTGCCATGCTCCCAAAAAACTGTCAGCAGTGCCTGGCTAAAAGCTATCTGTGACCATTATATCAAAATGTAGTTTCAGTCCTTTTCCCCCCACTGGGAAGAAAAGACAGTGAGGATGCTGGGTGTACTGCACTCTACTGTGACCTCTACAACCACAAGCTTTTGTAATAAAAGTGTCTTTCCAAGAACCTTATATTTAAAAACTTTGTATTGCTACTCTAGAAAAACCCAGTGCAATATGCAACAACAACATATGCAATTCAGGATTTCATTTTAAAACATTTTTAATGTTTTTACTTATATCAGAGACATAAAAGTTTTGTTTTAACTGTATGCATTTTTAAATATGTTGAAGAAGTCAAAATATTGCAATATTTCATTGGATCTTCCTATTGGATTAATAATTGAATGGAGCCCAGCATTCTTCTGTTACCAGTGGCATTATTTTTTACTTTTATTCACTATCTCGCAATTCAGTCTTTTTTTTTTTTGGTAAATGTCTTGATAAGATTTTAAATACTTTTTTATTTCTCAATATTTTTTGAAAAGGATAGGTGTCTGCAGTAGTCTTTCCTTATAAGTAGTTCTGAAAAAGTTTCAGAAAGACAAAAATGTTAAACTTCAGTGCTAGGTCCAGGTCTACACACAATCCTGGGACTTACTCTGAGACCATCCCACATCTCTTATGACCATTAGTTATCACAAAATCAATCACTATTGCCCATCAAATAGAGAAAAATAATGCATACATAGATGTATTAGGGCAAAGGATAAGATTTAAAAAGCAAACAAACAAAATTCTTTTTGACTCACAGAGAAGAACACAAAATGTCAAATGGAAAAGATTGTATTATAACACTCACATGCTGAAATTCACTTCAAGACCAGCTGTGCTATTTGCTGAATAAGCTGATCATTATTTCCATTCTACATTCAACATGAAACACAAGTAGCATGACATTAATTTGTTTTTCAGGATGATTTGTATTTTTCTGTCAGGTACCCTCAATTTAGGAATTCACTGTTTTTCTGTGATGGACTCTGATCTGATGACTGTGAGGTACTAACATAACATTCTTCATTTTTCTCATGGTAAGTTGAAATGAGGTATTAAAGAACATATAAAGAAAAAAATTCAGTTAGTGTCTATAGTAAATAGCCTTATATTAAGTTAAAAGTGGCTGGTAAGTTCATATGCTGTGATTTTTTTTATTCTGTATTTCCTAAAAGCTTCTACATCTTGAAGTGAAGAGTAAAAGTAAATACACCTAAATACAAGTGAGTGCAGGCCTTTCATGTATGTGAAATCCCTGATATTTTTCATATACATTATATCCTCCTGGGCTGTATTTTATGCCAAAATCTTCTCAAAGAGTATGCTGTCTAAGGAACAACCTGAGAGTAAAAATTAGTGCAAACCAGTACCAGGAAAAAAAAAAACAAACTGATAAGAAACTAGGCATTTTGGAGTTCTAAAGTGGTCTCCTGGGTCTTGCTTGAATTTTGAAAAATAGCTCAGATGCACAAAGGTGATTTTTGAAGACAGTGAATATATTAGACTCCCAGCAAGAATTCTAAAGAAACCACATTGCATCAGTAGGAGTTCATGGGCTGAAAATAAGCTAGAAACCTCCATTCATGAGCAGAATTCTCATGAATAGCATGATCACAAATATCTTTTGACCCTTTCCAGTGAAATCCAATGAATTTTCAGTGGAAAATACATTCTTCTTTCATAAGTGCTTATAAAACATTTGAAATACCTCTCAGAAAGAGCCTCTTGCTAAGACTGATCATGTCTATGTCATATGTAAAGTACATCTGCAAGAAAAAAAGAAAAAAGAGAGAAAACAACAACAAGAACTATTGAAATTAGCAGCATATACTTTTCTATTGCTTTATATTTTTGTTTCTAATTATGTGAGATTAAATATGATATTTAAGTGGAACACAAATACGTAGCCTGGAAGTGGAGTTTTTTTAAATATCAAAGTTGAAGTTAGGACTTCACAATGGAAATTTGCACGCTTCCTCTTTGAGCCATGCTTTCTTCTTTCAGTATTCTGAGTACAGTTCAGCCATTTGTTCTCCTCTATAATCTGAAAGCCATTGTCATTTCATAGAAGTTTAATATAGTGGGGAAAACTGTTATAAAGTAACAGGGCAAGGAAGACATCATTGGATGACAGATATATAGAAATTTTTCAAATAAACTTTTCATTGGATAAGAGATACTAGTCATTCAAACAGCCATTTTTTATTTAACTTACTCAATTAAAATCACAATTTTTAAGTCCTAAAGTTATGAAAATTAGAACTTCAGAATGAAAGGTTAATTTTACTCTACATCACATTTGGCTTGGCAGCATAGTTACTGCATGCTTGAAGAGAAGAAAAAGTATAATTATTCATGTGAAATATTTTTGAACTCAAGTATCATACAATTATAAATTGCTAAATTTTTGTTTGTTGTTGCAGTTTGCAATAGCTGATCTCAGAAAAGCTAAGAGAAAATAGGTCAAATTTTTATGAGCAATCTCTGTGGTCAGAACATTATAAAATAACTACAATAGTGATTTTTTCTGCATAAATTTATATGAAACTTGATAGTGTTTACCAAAAAAGTTTGAAAAATTGCACTTGTCAGAAAAGTTTGGATTAAATTCTGTATGTTAAGATTTTTCTTATATTAATATGAGAAAAATGCTGTGTTTAAGCAAGTTTGTCACAATGAATCATGCTAAAACTGGGTTCATGTGTTCTGAGAATGTTGTTACTAGTATATTACACCCTAGTAAGCTAAAAGACCCACAAGGTTTTTTCTCATCAAGCAGCCTTTGACTTCTCATTGAATGCTCACAATACATTTGTTAGGGGAAAAAACCTGCCAGAAGAAAGCAGAAGACACATACAGTCAACCCACATTTGAGTAAATACATTTCCTACCCTGTATATTTGCTTTTGGTGTGCTCTATTCTTGCTTTACCTGCCAAGTCTGAAATAACCTGTTGACTTCCCTGCAAGACTGCAGTGGTGGTCGTCTCAGAGAAGTGACTCCACTTAAATGTTTCTTTGGCAAGGTCATAAAAGGATTCAAAAATTATTATTATTAATAAATTATAATTTTCAAAAATACTTGTAAGTATTTGGAATATGTATTTGTAAGAAAAAAATATAACTTTTATCTATATCTATATGATCTGTAACTAATACATACATACACACACATATATATATATCTCACTCCCTGAAGTTATCCTCCTTTAGTTGTTTGACAGTGATATTCTGCAAATTTGAGCCATTAGATTACAAAAAGGTGGCAAGTTAAAAAGGAGAATCACGTTTTCAGAAACCTTGAGTTGAACTGTTCAAAATCATACCAAAACATGAAAGTATTAATGTTCAAGAATCTCCTAGAAATGAAAGTGCCAGTTATTATCCCTGATACATTAGTTCCCTTCTCTGCTCTCTATTAACCCTCTCCTAGCTGCTCTTCTGCAGCATAGCTGATCCTTCATTCAACTCTACAGGTGTTTGTCAGTGTCTGAAGTCATTCCCATCCACATATGACAAGATCACTTTTTACCTCCAAAACAAAACAGTGCCTGCTTCTTACCATCATTTAGAAAAGAAATGTTAGCAAGGAGCTGGGAGCTTTTTTTTTTGTCATTTTTCTGGATTATGAGCATTTTGAGATATGTTATTTTCCCCTTCTCATTCCATATATCACAATGCAAGTTTTCATTTTCTCAGGGGCATCTAAGGATTCTGTTCAGTAGTTTGCTTGCTATAAGGGAGGATATCACATCTATTGATTTTGATCATTTAATCACGTGCTCTGCAGCACCCTCCAAAAATATGAATCTCTTGCCATATGAAGAAATAGTAATACTAGCTTCACAATGTTCCTCTTTAATCACTTTTGCAGCACTTTGTGAATTAAAAACCTTATAAAAGTCTGTCATTTTAATAATTACTGTAAAATACTCTGTAAAATGCTGTTGACACAATTGAAATTGCTCAGTCATGTCTTGCCCACTTATAGGGAAAGAAGTTATTACATTTAAACTTCTAAAAACCAGAATATTAAATATTAAGTCAAGCCACCGATTTATTCTATGGATTGACATCTTTCCTCACTATTAGTATTACTTAATTACGTATGCTCTTTCCTGCACACTATGGAAATACCTTCGTGGTCACACAGCTGCTCTCATATTCTCTCTTTCCCTGGGCACTATTGGTACCTCTGAGAACATGGGCGTTAGAGAAAACACTCTTCCTTCCCCTGGGTCCTCTGGAAGTGATACTGGGAACAAGAAGAGGTTCAAAGGCTCACAAGCTTCCAGTTCCAGTTGATGGCAGCTTCTTCATTTCTTTTTGAGAATATAGGCTGTCAGAAGGTGGTAAATTTAACACATAAAAGCAGAAATAATTCAACAGCCTCTGCTAAGGGACAGCATGAACTAGTGTTTTCTGGCTTGAAAAACTTAGGATGAAATGTGGAAAATATACAAGGAAATAAAAGGAAAAGGCAGTCTTGTTTAGTAACATGTATTATAAATGTTATTACTCGGAGGTGCAATCACACTGATTGATGGGGTTTTCAGAGACAGAATTCAAGAGCTTTTGATGCATTTGGAACAAACATATATTAGGGAACAATATGTGGCCTATTTTGCTTCTGGCTACTTTAGATATAAGGGTCTTGCCTTGCAGATTGATATTTTCCATGATTTAGTGAGCACTGAAAAAAAGTATAAATGTGTGTGTGTGTGTGTGTGTGTGTGTGTGTGTGTGTGTGTTTAGAAGACAAAAACCCAGAAGCAAGTTTCCGACCACCAGGGGAAGAGTATTAACATCAAGCTTGAATAAGCTAAATGTAGTCAGGAACAAGCCTGAATTTTAGAACTTTGTCCTAAAATGGTCATGAATTATGTACTGGACTTACTCATCAGTATGTCAGATGAGTGTTCAGATTTGAGTAAGTAGGGGTGTTTTCCACAGAGTACTACTGAAGGAATATTAGGCAAATTAAATGGAAATTTCATCTTGCCTTGCTATAAACTTTTCATTTCAGAAAGAGATTGTACAGAAGGAATCAGTGGATAATCTCTGTTTTGACAGAGTTGGAGTGTACTAAAAATATTTTCTTTTTTTTTTGCTGCTATTGTTACATCATTATATATTGTCTTAAAAAGGGGTTGATTAAAATCTAAAATAATTTTTATTATCTACTATTTTTATACTATGTTTTTGAAAATCTTCACCAAATAGAAATGGTTTAGGATTATATATGTTTTGGAAAGCAAAATATTTGAAAGTATCAGATCACTGGCAGTGCATGCTATACTTTAAAATAGTTACTCAATACCTTTTTTGGAGAGTGGACCAAATATAGGTAATGACATTTCTTCAGCACAAAATTAGGTTTGCACGTCATTAACATATATGAACTGCCACAATAATTCATTGCTTACCTGACACTTTTGGCAACAGGGCTGAAGATTAATCTTTATTCAACACCATCTTAAGGTGGAAAATTTCTCATTTGTCAAAATATGTCTTCTCTCAGTTCCACTCTATCTGTCAGCTTGCAGCTGTAGACTTATACTTGTTCTGCCCTACAGTTCTGTGCACTTTCCCTCACTTTCTTTCTTTCTTATGAGTAATGTACAAAAACTATTTTGGTGAAGACTGCTTTTTGCTTGTCACAACACAAACTAGAATGAGGTTTTTTAGAAGGATACTGATTTTTATAAACACAATTTACAAAATTCTCCTTCATCTTTTTGACTAAAATTAGGGGCACTGACACTTCTTCATCACTATTCTTAGTATATCTGAAAAAAACTCCCAGCTGTTACATAGAACTCTCTGATTTTGTACAAGGAAAAATACCAGTACTCCTACTGTAAGTGAACTAAGAGAAGTTGTGGAAGAATAGACCAAGAATCTTTTCTCTCACAAATCTAAAATTTAAAAAACCGGTTTGCAATAGTGATTTTTTCATGTAGTCTGTGTGTGTCTGTGAGCATGTATAAAAATTTCTCCACAAAGTTATCTGGAGCCAAGAAGAAAGGAAACAGTATCAATACCATGCTTTTAAAGAGTAGAATTTAAGCTGCTATCCTTAATCTTAGAATTGATTTTTTTTTTAATGAACAAACAGCTCTCCATCTTTCATCCTGTCCTAAAAGAATTCACATTCCTTACATTTCTTCTTGAGTGTATTTGTAGGCTTTATCTTTTTTCTTTTTTTTTTCTTTTTTCTTTTGTTGTTGTTGTTGTTGAACTTCATCAAATCTTAATGAGTCTACATGAAACCAAGAAATAATGTTTTTTAGATGTGTGATCCAGACCTTACAGAATGCAAGTCTGCCTTCATCTAAGAAATTCCTTTAACAGGAATTTTATTGAGGTTTCTTTTTTTGTCTTCAGAGTATCTCAGCAAATGACTGTTCCAGCATCTTGTATGAAATACAAGGTTTATGAGTAGGAATGCATAGAATTTCTGATATCAGGAAGAGAATCCTAGATGTTCATTTTCCCATAAGCTTTACAGAAAGGCTTCAGTGGGATAAATCCCCTTGGTTTCATAGAGTAACAAAATTTATTGTCCATGGTGTAAGAGAAAGAAGCAATAGGAGCAGTTCTTGTCAAAGGAGTTTTCAGACACTCTTTTGATCATCTGCTGTCATTTCCCTTCCTTGTATCTAGCTCTGTCCCACTAGTCTGTATCACTTGTCTTTTTTATTTTTCTCCATCTCCTCTCCCAGGTTTTCCACCACTGTGGCAGAAAATGCATACATTGCAAGGAGCTCCTTCACTCCAACTTTCACCTCTATCTCAAGTCTTAATATTCTGTGGCTGTGTTCTGTGGGTAAATCTGCTTGGCTTGGGTTTACAGCCCCCCCCAGCCTCCAGTCCCCCTATATACTCTACACAGGCACACACAAAGAAACTAAAATTTCTCTGCTAAGCCCTCATAAGCTTCTGTTTGATTCTGCAGGAAGTGTGTTTTCATTATTCTGTTGTCTTTTCTTTCCTCTCCCAGTTAATTAAAGTTAATTGATTAATTGGTACTCTGCTATAGCAACTACCCAGCTGGAAAAGCACCAATCTGCAGAGTGATCATATGTGTAGAGCATGTCTAATTTGTTATCTTATGTGAAAAGGCCAGAACTCTTTTTAAATTAGGTTTAACAATGTGTATTTTCCAGGAGAAGCAGTTAAGATAAGAGCTCAACATAAGGACTCACAGGTTCTACCCAGCTTTCTGCAGCAGAGGCACTTGAAATCAGATGCACAGATGTAGCTTTGTTTCCAGCCAGGCAACTTCAGGAATCTTTTGTAAAATGTTTTTTTCTGGCTTCTTGCATCTCATACTGACACTGGTACACCTGGCAGACTCTCTGGTGCATAATCAATCTGCACATTGAGGGGGAAAAAACCCCAACTTCCTTTAATAATGTTCTGGCAACAGGAGCTGGGTACTTCCATAAGTCAATGGTGGCAACTGAAAAGACATGTTTAGAGCTGTACTTTCAGTCCTATTTGCATGCTACAATCAAACCACTTTGAAGAGGAATTTGGAGTGTGAATTTGTAAAAACTGGGGCATTTGTTTCAGTTGATGGCATTTGCAAGTAAATGTAGAGTCCACTGCTCCAGTGACTCATTCTGGAACATACACATTGCCAGTCATCCTTATGTACTATATAAGAAAATTTTAAATTGGTCCAAATAAACCTTGAAAAATGATAAATATACTGAAAGTGTTGACTTGATTTGAAATGTTTCCAAACACAGCAGCTCACCCCTGATGCCATGCTGTACTATAGACTGATGTCCAAATAATGATATGGATCATGATCTGAACAATTTGCTGCACTGACAAGTCTTAGAATCACTCAGCAGAGAGGAGACCATGAAAGTTTCTAACATGACCTTTCCTCAGCCAGGAACTCCAGAAAATACTGAATTCAAGTCAGTCACTTAGGGCTTTGTTGTCTCAGGTCTTGGAAAACCTCCAAGAATGAATATTCCACAACCCCTCTAGATGACCTGAATCATTGCTTAATTATCTTCAGACGGAAATTTTTAAAATTAAATGTTCCTGAAATTTCTGCTGTTCCAGTTTATCACATTTAAATGTGATGTAAAATAAAAAGACTTAATTTCCTTCATGGTTTAAGAATATAAATAATATTTGAAAAAGGAGGGTTTTGTTGTTTGTTTTGTTGTTTTTTTTAACTGTCTGTTCATTATCTCTTAAGTAAAATGCGTCTCCCATCCTTAAATGACAGGCAAATGAGGTTTAGGAGGAATAAATGTCATTTATTGGTCATTTTCATCACTGGATTTTTTCAGCATCCACTTCCTACAAAAAAGTACGTAATGCAAAACTGTGATAGAAACTGAGCTTTCCCTGAGCTATCTGGGTATGTAAAAAAATGTTGTGTTTTTGTGATATAACTTTTCCATCAGAAGGACACTTTAATCAATGTATTGTTAAATTTACTGACTTTCTATTTACTTGTCAGAAGGGTAGGCTGGTATGATTTATCCTCCAAAGTACGTGGATGATATTTTGTCTACTAAAGTACAGAATGCACTTGCAAGCTTATTATAATTCAAGTAAAAAAGTGCTGAAATCCACAACAACAATTTTGATAGAGGAATGTCATCTAGATCTGAAAATCTGATATTTGAAAAATCTATATAGTGCATAAGTAAGGGAAAAAATTGTTCCTGCCTCAATTAGAAAAGCTGTTAGATTGCAGTTCTATTAAGGAAGTGGTTTTATTCCCCCTGCAAAAACAAATTATGCAGAAGGACATTATTTTAGAAACCATGCATAATATAGCAGTGGGTGACGTCAGAGGAAAGTGTGGCTTCTAGCAAAGCAAGACTGAAGTTTAGGAGAATCTCCTGAGTGTAGAGTGACTGGAGAATAATGCCTAATTTGCAGATCTGTTCCTTCCTGTGCTCAAGAGGAGACATTTCCTACATTATTAAACTTGATCCTGATAATATATATTGATGTAATTTGCAGTGTATGTGAAATTCTGTGGCAGAGTTGTTAAGCATTGCAATTCCTGGTGTGTAAAGTAGAAAGGAATCATGATTTCACATTTTAGTCTGCAGTATTATTGACAGCTACTAAAATAAAAAAAAAAAAAAAGAGTCCAGGCTGCATACCTTATGTTAGGATATAATTATGATTTCCCTAATAACCTAGAGACAGATGCAATAATCACAATCCTCAAAATCCCACAAATTTTTATAGTGCATTATGTTCTAAAATAAACCATCAGATAAACATGTAAATATACAACTAAACAATTACTTGGCCAAGCACAGGTGAGTTTTGTTCAAAGAAATGGAGCATCACCAAGATAATCCCTGATTTAGTCTTGACACGTTATCTCAGATTCTCCACTCTTTGAGCTATTATGTGCTGATTTCAGCAGGGAAATGGTTAATCTGAGGCATGATTACACATTTCACTACAGAAAGTGAGGGAGTAGTACAGAAGTCAGTAAGTGTAAAATTCAGGTAGCGTAGTGAATACATGAAAAGAGGGAAAGTATACATAAATAAGTGTTCAAAGGTAGGAAATTTGGTGGATGAAAGAAGCATCTATTTTTCGTTTATTTTGCCAGTCAGTCTTTTTTCTTTCTCTTCCTTCATTTCTGAAACTGCTGAGCTCTCACATGAATAACAGTGTGACAGCAGTAACCCTTCAAAAAATTGGACAGTTGATAGTGTGTTTGTTAAGACAGGAATTTCTGCTGGGATATTGATGTATAAGTTGTAAAGATGGGGTCCTGAAATAAAATATAATGTATTTTTAGGCGATTATGATATTAAACAATGCCAGAACTCTTAAGTACAAATATGATTGTTTGTACCCATGGTATGGCTCCTGTCAGATTGCATCAGGCAGAGATGCTGCGTCTTGGGAGTACTTAGTTAGACTCTACTGAGTCCTAAAAAAAAACATGCACCAAGAGGAAAAACATTAATGTGTAATATCTCCAAAATCTGAAAATCAAGGCAGCAGAAAGAGACTCTTACATTCTCTCTTGGTTTCTTGCCCCAGCTGCAAGTTGAAGTGCCTCACAGGACTGTGACACTTTTGCCTCTACAATTTGATCATATTGGTGAATGTATGACCAATAAAGGGGTAAAGATGAGGGAAGAAATTTCTGGCACTATCCTCAGCCCCAAAAACTCTTGTGAAAAATTGGTAATGCATTAGTGGGTGCTTGCCATGGATATTTTCTTTGGTATGTGTTCCATGCAGAGCTTAGCTGATATCTCCAGTACCATGGCAGACTTATGTAATTTATAGAATTTTTGTTGTATTCCTAGTTTTTATGCCTCTTTTCTACAAATTATACATTTTGACAGTAGGCAGAATATCTGTTGTGGTCCACTTGTGCATGGGCTTAAAGATCCTCACAACCAATGCTAGGAAATGAAATATTTTCTTCTAAACATATCCTCTCTCTTAGAGGGGGTTTGGTTCACTGAATAGAATCCTGTACATACCTGAACCATATATTAATTGTAACAGCAGTATGCATCTCTAAAGTTCTAGAAAGAAGATTTAAGATTGTTTGCGGTCAATTCATTTCCTGTCTCTGCTAGAGTGATAAAAAATGAAGAGCTAATGAAGTAAAAGAGTAGTTTTCAACTTTCAGAACATACAAAGGCTTTCTTGTAAAAAGACAAAAAGGAAAACTTAATAGCAAAAAAATTATGACTTCCTTTTACAGTAGTAAATTTGTGGAAAATAAATGCTGCTTTTTGCATCAAAATATTGTTATGTTAATTCTATCAGATTTTTCTATAACTGCTTTATTATCACAAGTCACTAAAGCAGAATGAAGCACTTGTTCATGAAAAGGAATAACATTTCCCAAAACAAAGTTTTTAAATCCAAGAACAAATTAAAGTATTTTAATAAATAGCTCTGAAATACAATGTTGTCTATTATTATGTCTTTTAAAATATAAGATGCTGAAAAAGTTATCCGCAGGAATGATACTTTGCCATGCTCCACTATTTCTAAATTGCTAGAGAAATTCTCTATATTAAAATGAAAAAGTACATGATATTAATATATTTTAGCATCATTAGAATTTCACCAATCTCTCTTTCAAATGTTGGATTATTTGTGTTTGCTTTAATGTAGTTAATCAACATAGATATGCAATGCTTAGCTCAGTCAAGATGAAAACATCAGTATTGGGAAAAAAGTATTTCAGATATGACTGTTATTTTGGGGATATTTTAACTTTTTTTTTTTTTTTTTACATTTGTAAAAATGTTGTTTATCTTTATCTTCAGATATTTCATAGAATTCTAATGATTTATTCATGTATCCAAATAAATGCAACATTTCTTATAGCATTTCTTGTTAGCAAACTAGAACCAACTTCTGCTTTCACACGATCTTTTTAACACTATTCGTGATCCTGAAGGGTCTTCCAGAAGGTTAATTAATCCACTATTCTAATTAGTTATCATCTTATTATCATTAGCTTGTCATTAAGTGTCACTAGCCTGTGCACGATCTGTGCTGTGGCTGGAGAGTGGAGCCCCCTTTGTCTCCTGTCCCCAGCAGGCTGACAGAGATGAGGATTCATCATCTGAAGGACAAACTATAGATTCTTTGTGGGGGGTTTTTTGAGTGTGATGAGGAAATAGGAGTTTATGTTTTTATTTGCAGATTTCTGTTTGTTGAAGGTGGGTTTTAAATTAAGCAATACCACATAGATCAGAGTGCAAAAAGTAGTGGCCACTTTCCAACATGAAAATCCTATCCTGCTCTTTGAGTGTCTGTTTCAAATGGAAAAACTTGCAGATTAAATTATGGAAAAAAGGATTATAAATCTTTGACATGAGTTGCTCATACTCATTTCCCAGAAGTAATTTACTATAAGTGCATGCTTAAGTGATTGTCTCTTCTTTGTTACATTTTTAAGAGTTTTTGAATAAGCTTCCCAGATGTTGCTAAAATACACCATCACCTGCAGCTTCTTCTTGGTTTATGCTAAGGTGCCAACCTCTGTGCACATATTCTTTCACCTTCCAATAATAATAATAATAATAATAAATAAAGGAGTAGTTTAGTGACTATTGAGGTTTAAAAGGCTAAATTACAGCATGGCAGGCTGCCAATTACTTCCATACAGACAGTAGATATAAATGCATCCACCAGGACTTTTAATTCTGAGCCATAAGTTACATTTTAGAAAGGAACATTATAATCTAAATGCTGAAATTGTGTTCGAAATGCGAAATCAAAGAAATGGTGTCAGATCTTTTCCTTCATGACACGCTAATCAGTGACTTTTATTAGACACTTAACAGCAAATTCTTACAAGTACTAAATATCAGAAATTTTTGTGCTGGAAACTGCTGCACTGGCAGAACTGAGATGGCTCTAACCTAACCTTCACATTTAATCAGTACATTTCTCTGCTTAATAGTGCTTTTTCTCCTACTGTTAGCTTTGTGATGATGAAAAACACATTTTGGTTTTGTGTCAGTACTGGAAATAGGACTTGCAATCATAAAATCTTTTGCCATGCTGTGCTGTAAAAGTGATTGAACAAAAAATTCAGTCTGTCAAGCAACAGTCAATAGCCATTGTGGCAGCTGATTTTGTGCTGATCAAGGCTTCTGGAGTTAAAGCTTGTATTGTCCTGGGAATGCTGATGTCCTCAACTGCCCAGCAAAGTTAAAGGCGAGTAGAGTTAAATGTAGGATAAATTTTTTTATACAATGATGTTTATTATGTTATATGATGACATTATTTATGTAACTTTACATATTTATTTATGTAAATCATGAGGGGTATAGAATATAATAGTAAATATTAAAGTTATATATGCTGCATTCTGTATGAGTAGTGGAAGAGGAAGTGATTACATTTTCTTAACACTTTACCTTCTCACTTTACTATCATTAAATCCCTTACATTGGATTTCTATACATGATTTTTTGAACTTAATCATTCACTGTATTAGGGTATTATCAGTTGGTTTCTGGGAGCTACCTTGTGAGACAACAATGCTACAGTATTGGAAATGCTGCTGGCATAAGTTACTGCAGAATAGAATAGCTGCTTTATTAACAGCTTCAACTATAAGCTATTTACTTCTAAGGGATAATTCTGGTTTTCAACTGGAGAAAAAACTTGCAAAATTATGTTAGGGAAGCTGAGTTCTGATATTATCAAACCTAGCACTGCTGAAATTCTTACCTTTTCTTCTGTATTCCATTGAAATGTAAAGCCTCTGAAATGGTAAAGCAACAAACAACCGTTTAAAATAAATCTTTAGAGCTGGAAAATAAGCATTGGGGGTTTTTTGTGTCTACTGTGCTGCTTTAAGCACTTTCACCTATCCAGCATAAACCAACTCAAAACCATGGTGGCTGACCATAACATCTAGTCAAGGACTTCTTTTGTGAGATCATGTCCACCAGTCTGTGACTGATATTTCTTAAAGAAAAAGAGCTCAATTGATTTGGAAGGAGTTTCTACAGTCCCATTTATGATGTGCAGCTTGAGCAGCCTCAGTGCTAAGCTGGAACTGATAAATAGAACTGGGAAGCTACAGGACACCTGGCAAAGAAACAGTGGTCATGTCTTTTGCTGCAGCAGGCACTTAGATGTCATGTTGGGTTGTCAGGGCTGAGGGAAAAACATAATTCAGTCTTTACTGATGATAAAATGTAATACAAATTTCCTTGAAAAATGATCCTTAGCTGAATCAAAATCAGGAAGAGACAATTCAGGTAACTAAGTAGATGGACTTCTCAGTTTTATTTTTGAAAGTAATCAAAAGAAAACAGCAATAAAGGAGCCATTCTAGAAATATAACCATGTTGAAAAAACAAACTTCTTTAGGTTCTGGATGTCTTCTTTCCTTGCTATTTATTTTGTACTTTTGTCTGTTGTTTACTTTTGGCAGTGCTTCATGTGTATATCTACAAGGAAAAACACTCCTGCTGTGGACTCTTCATATGTTCTTGCATATTCTCAGTGAGAACAGGGGAAGTAACTTTTTATAATTTTACCCTGTGTTACACTTCCAGTTTCATTAAGATTTGAAAAAAAATCCCCAAACGAACCAAAACATTTCTGCTGTGCCACAGAAAATGGTTACAAGGAGGCAACACATTCGAGGGCAAAAGCAAGGCAAGGAGTGAATGTGTGAGAAGTGTCACACAAACCTTTCTTCTGGGTGTGCTCACCCCACACAGGTGGCCTGGGGATGCAGAGTGTCACTCTGGGGCTGGGCTGGGCTGGAGGGACATTGGGAGGGATTTGATCACTACTGGTCCAGTCCTGCTCTGCTGCTGAATTAAGGATAAGAATTTAACAGGCTTTTGATTGGAATTAAATGGTATACTCTGAGGATCTAAGTGGGAGAGATGGAAAGAGGAGAATAAGGGAGGAATTCTTACACTGAAGGGTAGAACCTGCTTGGCTGGGTTTTTGGGATCCACCTGGGCTTGTTCCTAGAGTTGGATGTTCCTGATAAGGGTGGTAGCATAGAGCTGAGCTCAGACTAGTTGCCTATGTGTATAATAAATATATTACATAATTGAATTATTGGAATGGAATTTTGTTTTGTTTAATGTAGAAATTCTACAAGAAAGTTTAAACTACAAATTTTGAAAAACATGTTTATATTATTTACATCTTTTGCATTCCAGTATGAACAAAATGGAATTCAAGTATTGATCTTACCTTTTATTCATTTTGTTTATTATAATTTTCCACATTTGTGTTTGGATCAAAATTAAAGTCTTATTTGAAAACATCTTTTTATGTATAATTTGCCACTTATGGATAAGTGTGTGTTTCACTCACATAATCGAAGTTATGCTTCAGTATGTTTAAGGATGGTGTCTTGAGAATGCCAAGTGGTTTGTTTCCATAAAAATTTAAGTGAATTCAGATTGCCAGGCATCATTATCATTTAACAGTGACTAAGACACATATATTTCTATTTTTATGTAAATGAAACAAGCAGCATTACCCTGCATATGTGGGGTTCTCTGGAGGTTCTCAAAAGACCATAATTTCACTGCCTATAATGAAACGATTGCATTGATGGCTTTTTAAATAGGTATTGCTGCTTCTTCAAAGTGTTAAGACAGTAAGGAACAGTATGTCTTGGATTACCATAAATAGGATAAGAGCACATTGAAGTTATACCTTCAAACACTACCTCCAGATCAATGTGTCTGGCAACTTTTATAAGTTCCACAGTCATTTCGAAACATAAACCAGAGAAATAGAAAAGGAAAATGAGACATTTGTATAATCTGATTAAAGCTATATGTTTTTACTATTTTAAAAATGGGCTCTTATTCCAAGAGAACAATGGAAAAAGCTGAGGCCTCCTACCCAAAACGGGAAAGTTCACAATAAACTTTGTTTGTCTTGAATCATCAGAATAAGTATATTACATTTCATTCTACTTACTGATTAGATTAAAACACTTACAGACATAAAAATAAGTATGCATATTTTTAAATATTGGCCTAGAATATCAATCACAGACATGACTATATAATAAAAAAGGAAAGTCATAAATCAGCTCTGTCACATGTCTTGTCAGAATTTAGGACAAAATCTGTTGCAGGAAGCTGGAAGACATTCACAGTTGTTATTTTGGAGCAGTAATATTTTGCCAGAAGGGAAAACGCTTTGCCTCAAGTCAGTGTTAAATTTTGCAGCTGAATCCAAAACTTTCTTGTGACTAAAGCTTTTGTTTTTCTCAGTTTGTTTCCTGAACTTGGAATTCAGTAGAAAATATAATAAGGATACAAATTCCTCATTAAAGTTCAGAAATTAATTCTAGAAGCACACCACCCACTATCATGAAATCACCTAATAGTTCCCAATGTCCTATCAGCCAAGCAGAAAGGTACTAAGAATAACTATATTAAAATTGTACATAAAGTTGTGTGTGTATATATAATATATATATAAATATGTGATTGATTTTTATACATATATATGTATATATACACACACACACATATATAAACACAACATATGCATTAAATTTACAGGAACATTGGAAAATGAGACATGCCTAAAGATGAAATTAAATACAGTCCCTTAATAAGAAGCAAATAAAGCAGTGATGGTGGTACAATAGTAGACAGCAAGATACAGGAAGCAACTGTGGAGAGATTGGGAAGACATTTTAATAGTTTGAATTTACTATTGGGCAGTGTGAAATTGGCAATACCAAGTCAGAAAGAACATCTATTTCAGTACCTCAGTTTTAATCCCAGTCAGTGGCAAACACAGAAGCAGTTAGGGACAACCATATTATTATATTTTTTAGGCGTACTCAAATGCTCTGTTAGCCAGCTATTACCATCTTGACTCATTCCTTAAAGTTTTTTCTCCCATGAATTAGGAGAAATGTTTTGAGCCTATGCAAGCTGAGGCAATCATTTACCTGCATATACAGAGTTCAGCTATGAGCAAAGCGATACCATATTTCCTGGTTTGAAATTCTAGTGTGATGATTTCAGTCTTGATTCCATTTTTGTTTTATGACAAGAACTAAACACTCATTCTTTATTCACCTTTTTCTTGGCATCCATGATTTCACAGACTTCTGTTGCATGCCTGAGGTTCAAAGGTCAGATCTCCTTCAAAAGTGTTTGCATATCTTTGAGAAATCTTTCTGCCCGTCTTTGCTTCTTTTCAAATCTTATTATACTTGGACCAGAAGTATTTTATACACTCTTCCTTTCCTTACCATTTTTATATGCTTTGGTATTATTTTTAACTCTTCACCCTTTTTGCTCTTTCCCCTTTAGATAATACTTTCATAGAACTCTTCATTGTAATTGCAAATCTTTGACTAAGTAATAAGGTTAACAACTGGTATCTACTTATTACCAGTGGTAACTCCTTTTCACTGTTTCCATAAAAAAAAAAAAATCAGGACTGCTTTCTTCAGTGTACACATCCAGTATTGGTTTATCCATTGTACTACCAAGTACTGTCATCTTCTTCTTCTTCTTCTTCTTCTTCTTCTTCTTCACCTTTTGACACTTTTCCCAGCAATCTGCTCATTTAATAGAAAAAAATGTTCATTTGAGGTTGGGACATGTAAAAATATTCAGTGTTTTAGCTCTGACATTGGCACATTTTTACCACAGAGCATGGCATATCTTATGCCCGTTCCTAGAAAACAGTTGTCTACAAAATATTAATCCTCACCATTGACTACCCTTTTAGGTTTAAATTGTGTAGTAAAATAGCTGAAGGATATTAAGAAATTCTCCTTACTGTAAAGGAAATAGAAAGCAGATATGACCAATCTGGCAGTCCATCTAATCTAGCATTTTCTTTGGTGCTGTTGAAGATAGTATGTTTTGGAGAATGCTGTAGCAGACATATTTGCAACAGCCCATTTGGAGAATGTATTTCTTTTTGTATTTATCAAACTTTACAGCTTGAAACAGGAAGCTTCAATCCTTCATCCTTCAGATAATTTCCATTGCTCTTCAGGGCACAAGGTAATCTTTAGCTGACAAGGGCACAAAGCTGCATTTTAAGGAGGCAGGTTCCTCCATCATATTCCACACGAGTACATTGCATCTCTCTCTGATGTATGTGGCCCTGGCCCATGTTAGAGACAGCGCTGAGCTAATCACAGCTCTGCTCCAGCACAGCAGACCCTGTAAAATAGCAGATGATTCACAACAAGTACAGAATTTACTGTCAATAGTACATAATTCCATCTGAAAACACATAGTAATGAATGTCAAAAAAGCCAATTGACTGTACTTGTTGATCATTTCATACTTTGTCCCTTTGTAAATATATGTGCTGGTATGAAATTCAGTATATACAATATTGGATTTTATAACCTTGATTCAAATTGTGCAAGTATTAATGATATTTATTTATTTATTTATGAGATAAGCAATCTAAATTATTTTTATGAATATTTTTCATGTCTCTGTGGAATGGAGAAGATCACTCCAGCAGACTGGAATTGCGATTGTTGCTACCATTTCTTTAATTTTAAAGTGCTAGCCTGAAAAGTGAAAATAGTAACTGTTCTCTGTCTACAAAATACTTCCAACAACCAAATAAAAGTTGGGACATTTTTATTCCCTGCCCCATCGTGTGTAAATTTCTGTTCTGTGTTCAGTAAATCATTTGGCACCTTCTTGACAACTGAAAATGGGAGCAATGATATATTTCTAACTCACAGAGGTGGTGTGATAGACTAAAACCACTAATCACACTGAGCGATCATCTGATTAATGATCTGAGACCAGTGATCATCCTAATCCAGCAGTTTTCTGTTAAAATCTTCAACTGTTACTTAGTTAAGGTGCTTCACAAAAATAGACATTGATTCACCAGAAAAATCAAATATGTATTGATAGCTTACATGTTTTAGGGGCTGTATTTTGAATAAGATGCAGAGTTGTTTGAAGTGTTCTTGAGTCATCTGTTGACTTTTAAAATTGTTTTATAGTTTTAATTCTCTTACAGAGTTAAAACCATTAGGTCATTTCATGTAACTGTCTAGAAGCCATATATCAAGATATTCCTTCAGGAAATACTTTAAATTTTGTCTGACTAAAGGATGACTTGTGGATTGGGTAGCACACACTATGAAAAAGACCCTAGTTTGGAATTTAGGCCATATGAAGAGAATATGCTATTTTCCAGGGAATGTGTGTCAATTACAGGACTTGAGAGAAGATTTTTTTTTTTTTTCCTTACACAATGTAAAACAACACTTCAAACAGAAAAACTGAAAATTTTGCAGGAGGAAAAGGTGGCTCACATGGATACTATAGAATTTCATAAAATTTCCAGCATGACCAATGAATAAGAGGGAATATCCTGCAAATACAGGCTTAGCCTTAAATGGCCACATGTCTACATTCAAAACAGCATGAGAAACTTAGGGTTCTGTTTTTTAATGGTTATTTATTTTTATTCTTTTTAAAATATATTCAGTCTATCAGTTCAATTTCTCTTACTTTTGTAATAAATATAACTCATAACTTCCAAACCTGAATACCTTCTGTTTGGATTGGAAAAAAAAATCAAATAACATGTACCTGAAGAAGTTATTGTGTTCCTATTACATTCAATTATTCAGATGTTTATTGCTCCATATATATATATATATTTCAAAATGTACTGTTCCTTAACTACAAAAAGTATCTTCATGCCTCTTGTCGATTAGATTTGAAGTTTTTATAATTATGAAAGTTGAAAATAATTTAGAAGACATTTAAGGAAGGATGGAGCAGTCCAATTCTACGCTGAACTTCTGAGACTGCTGACCCCTTTTTTAATGCAGTGTGGATTCACAGAAATTATCAACTTATTTCTACATAGATTTTCCTCTAAATGCCACATGATCAATTTAAAATTTTGAAAATTATCCTAAATATTAGATAATAGGGTAATTTGAATCAGTGCCATTTCCAGATATCATTGCCATATAGACTTAGGTATCCCTGTGAAGAGCAGTACTAGTCTCCAGTAAATAAGGTGCGTCTTTTTTGACCATGCTGTCACTTAACACATCAGTGCTCATATAATTCTCTGATTTTTTTTTGTGTTATAAAACCCTGTACACTCACTATCTTAGTTGTACATACTTATATAACATTCTAGCTTTATTTCTGTTTGCTACTTTTCAGAGTTTTCTGTGGTTCCCTTGAGGATGTAAATCACAGGGCTTTGTTGTTCTCTTATACTGAGTGCACAGAAAAAAGCATATTCAACTCGAATAAATGCTCACTGTCTTGAACCAAAAGGTATCCTAACTATCAGACTCACTCAAGTCTTTTTAACCAGCAGTATGAGCTGAATATAAAATGCTATGTAAACCCCTTTGCAGGTGAAGACATAAAACCAAATTTTGCTTTCACCTGCATGTGTTTAAGGACAGAACATGTGTGTGTATATGATATTTCTATAAAAAAGAGGCCCCGATGTGATGTTTTTCACTGCATAAAGCAGAATAAGCAGCACAGCTTGAGTAAAAAACATCAGATAAAGAAGAAAAACACTGGTGGGTAAGGAAAATCAACTTTTGTCATGCTTCTTCAATCCTAATCTTTTTCAGAAGTGCTCACCAGAATGGTGGTGGCTCTTAGCAACTATTGCATCAGAGTCTACAGTCAGAAGTGCAGGAATGTTTGTTCATGACAACATGCTGTTAAAGACACAAACTGTAATTCATTATTTTCTAATTTCTATTATTTTCTAGCAAATATAATTCTTCAGTTTCATCCCCTGTGAGACATTTTCTGAATTAGCAGGTCAAATCCTTGTTTGTTTTGAAGTCAGTGATCCTGTGACATATATTTATTTCTCAGCATCATCTAAATTTCTAAAAAATTCAGCTCATAGGCCTGTGTAGATAAATACTGAAATACTTTCTCTCTCTGATTGCCATTAGTGTCAGAAATTACTGACTTTAAAACAGCTTTATTGACCTTTTATGCCCTGGATTAATTTCTCTCAATATCTTCTACAGACCAATTTGTAGATTTGTTAATTTTGCATTTGCACGATAGTTCTGGGAAGCTATGCAGAGTGCACTCCTCCTCCTGATTCTTCCTTCTTTTATCAGAAAATACCAAATTTTTAAACAATGATGTTACCTTACTCCTTTTGTATTTGTTACCTGAACTCTTAATGTGCTTGGAGACTTTGAAAAGCTTCGCTAAGCTTTGTCTGTTTTGAGGCTTCTTATATTTTTGTACTTATTTTAGTTCTTTTTCAAAGATTTTCTATGAACTAAGAGCTCTTCTCTTATGATTCTTCATGATCAACCTTTGTGCTTTCCAGTTTGCCATCTTGGATGAATATATACTGCAATTACATAAATTTGTGTGTGGATATACAAATATGGGTTTGTATATGCACATGTATATAGGCATATGCATATGAACACATATGTATATACACTCATATGTGTATACATAACAAATAAAGAATATGCATATATGGATATTCATAATGGCATATTTAGGCCTATGAGGAGGCACCAGGCCCTAGCTGGCAGAGTGGCTAGCTCTATAAAACTATCCCAAAACATGATTTCCCTTTGATGCCTTTTCTAAAGACTCCAGCTGTTCATGACACTTTTAGAAGTCGAGCGTACAGTAGTGTCTGTGCATCACTGTGGCAAAGCACGTTTTGTCTTCTGCAAATTCAAGTTCATTACATTAGTGCTGATGTTCTCTCAGCAGGTGGTCGATGTCAATTATTTTTTGCTTCTGTGTAATGAAAACTGCTACATATTCATTTCAATTCTGTTACAGAGCTCTGAAGTTCTGACAAGCTGTGAGCAGTTCTTCAATCAGGTAAACTTATGAACAGCTTCCTACTAGTTGGAATCATCTTGTCCCGACTAACCTGGATTTCTCACAACTTGTCTCTATGTTTGCCTCATACACAGTTGAGGTTGTCCTTTTCCTTTCTTAATTTTTAGAGCTTGTTGCAGAAGACAGGCATCCAAACCTCACTTACTCCCTTGCAACAGCTGTTTCCAAATGTTGGACAAGGTGATTTTATTTTAACAGGTGCATGCACAGGATAATTTACATAGATCTGAGACTTGGACTATGTCCATGAGAGAAACTTACCTTGCCCTTGTCCAAGCCAGCCCAAAGTCTCTAGTTAGATCAAGCTGAGTTCTGTTCCTCGGGAAATAACAGCCCTTCTCTCAAGATTATGTGCCAGTACCAGTCATATGGACACAAAACAACCTAGTCCTGAGTCTTCTTGAATAAAGTACTTCTTGACTATACACTTTTCAGATGATTTTTAAAAAAAAGTAAAGCCAAACCAGAATGTGATATTACATTAAAATTCTCTCCCAAGTCTTCAACATGCTGCAGTACTCAAATTACCAGTTTCACTTCCAGGATTTTTCCATAACTTTGATATATTTTACACACACACACACACACACACACACACACACACACACATATATACATATATAACTCCTAACTCTGAATCTATGGGAAATGTATTTTAAAATTTTCTACGTATTAAAAAAAAATAAATTCTAAAGCAACGGATCTTCTTCCAAAGCCTTTGTTTGTCTTATGACTCATTAGAGGGACAGTAAGTCATTGGGCACCCATATTACACTGGCAAATAAATCTGTTGAGAAACATCCAATTCATGCTCATATAAATCTCCCTAACAGCCAACTGGAGCACTCCCTCTATGATGTGCACACACAATGCCAGGCATAAAGAAAAGATAGTTCAAAATTTTTACTTTGTGTTCCTCTTGACAATAAGTCATCAGAGCTCATTTTTATGACTGAAGACATAAAGAGTTTAGTGGCTGTGGAGCTGCCACTGTTTACCAGAGTTGGTTATCTGGACTTGCACAATGCAGTGTGCATTAGGTAGGTAGAAATTTGTTATCAACAGCATAAAAACGTCCGTCATGCTGTCAAGTTTAATGAGAGGGAAACATGGAAGAAAAGATTGCAATCTAGAAATACAATTAGCTCTTGGAAAAGAAGTTTGAGCCATATAATTTGTTCATTAAAACACAGAATTACTAATTCACACTGTCTGGGGCAGGAAAGCACCTCTGGAGATCACCTGGTTCAAGCCTCTGCTCCGAGCAGGGTTAGCAAGAGAAAGGTAGCCAGGAGTGTGTCCAGCTGGGTTTTTAATATCTCTAAGTATACAGACTCCATAGCTTCCCTAGACCACCTTTCCAGGTGTGACCTTCCTCCTCTCAGAGAAGATTTTACTTAGGTCTCATTTTGTGCCCTCTGCTTGAGAAAAGTTTGTCCTCATTACGCCCCCATCAGGGAGTGTGATCCCTCTGAGTGTTCTCTTTTCCAGACTGACAAGTCACAGTTCTTTCAGCCTTTTCTTTTATGCCAGATGCTGCAGTCCTTGCATCCCTTGATTGGACTCACTCCAATGTGTTCACATCTCCTTCACACTGGGGAGCCCAGTACTGGACCCAGCACTTCAGATTTGTCTTGCCAGAGCAGAGACAAAGGATCACTTCCCTTGACCTGCTATCAACACTTTTCCCTAATGCAGCCCAGGTTACATTTAGCCTTCTTGGCTGCAAAGACAAACTGCAGATTCATGTCCAACTGTGTCCCCCAGGACACCCAGGACATTCCCTGCCAAACTGCTTTCCAGATGGGGCATATGCTGGTACTTGGGTTATTCCTCCCAAGCTCAGGACACAGCCTTTACCCTTGCTGGTCTCCAAAACTTTTGGTCCATTTCTCCAGACTTTTGAGGTCCTCCTGAATAGTAGGACGCCAATCTGGTGCATCAGCCGCTCTTTCAAGTTTTGTATCATCAGTAAAATCACTGAGTGTTTGCTGTAGACCATCATCTGGACCATTAATTATATTGTTGAACAGTATTGGCATTAGTACAATTACCTGAGGGAGAATCTGTGTGATGTCGCAGAACTGACATTCACTGCTTATGAAAAAAGTTATATTCAGACATTATATTAGAAACAGCTTTCCTGCTATCTTGACTATCAGATCAAAATGTTTCTATTAGTTTTTTGAGTTGTCTTTTTCATTTAATCTATTTTTGAGAAAACTCTTCTTCTTTATTGATGAAAAAAGTAATGTTTATAAACCAAAGCCTAACAATTTTTAAACTATCACGACATTCATCTTAAACTATGAAAATTTTGAATAATATTGTTCATGCGTTTTGTGTTGGACTTTGTTTCAATAAATCTAATTTCAGTTTTCAGTACTGAAGTTTTCAGTAGATGGTCATCTAAAAGGCACATTATTGTCAAATGATAAAGAGATAAGCTATTATAGTTTATGTTAGTCTTCCTTTTCAGTCCTCAGTAGTCACTATTTTTTAGTTCAGAAGACTTTTGTAGTTACTTTGCCCAGTTCTTCAAGAAATTCAATGATCTTTCAGTAATTAAACTTCATTATGCTACCTGCTAGAGCTCTTGCACCAGACTAAAATTCAGCTGCTGCCTTCTTGAATGACTCTTATTACTCTTGTTCATGTTGTGCCCTTGGAAATCGAACATTAGCAAAGATTTCTCCATTAGGGGTGACAACGTGTTAGACCATAAGGTGATAAAAAGGAAAGAGATGGCAGACATAAAAGGAAGTGTTTGTACCTCTGTAAATGCTGCTAATAATACATCAGAAAATATTTTAGTACCAAGCTTCAAGTAAGCCCTGCTCCCCTGATGTTCATATGAACTTTTTTTTCCACAGAAACTGTTATTTCATAACAGTTATTATCCAAGTGCACAGTGTATTGCTATTTTTTTGTATTCGTGACTTAGATAGCATCCAACCACTAAAGGTAGCGAAACATATTAGGAAATTGCCACTGTAATGCCTCACAAATACTTGACAAGTAAGGATCTGCGTCACAAATACTTGAATCAGCATATAGATCAAGAAATAATAGAATCAGAATTGTTAAGTTGGAAAAGGTCTCAAAGGTCATCAAGTTCAACCATTAACCAGATAATATTTATGTTTCTGTTGGCATCTAAAAAAAGACACACTCTGATAATCATGTTTCTTTAGAACAAGAGGACATTCCAGGTAATCAAGTCTAATTCTTTTGAACTCTGGGATATCACACCTTTAGCGATTGGCAAAAGTCCACCTTATTTTTGTTGTCCACCTGCCCTAAAAAATCCCACTTCTGTCTTCCTGGCTACTTACATCCATTTATTTTTGTGTCAGTCTGGTCCTTTAGTTTAAAGAGGATTTTCTGTTCTTTCTTCTTCCCTTTCTTTGAACCCCTCTCCTTCCCACTCCCTGCCAGAAGGAAATATCACAAGCCATCTTTCCTCATTGGTTGTGCAGCCTTATCAAGCCACACATTAGTCTTCCAGCCATAGTATTATCCTTCTTCCATTTGATAACTGTTTCTGTTTCATTAATCAATCTACAAGTCCTCCCCTGGAGTGCTCCAGTGGCTCTGCACATAGGAAGTGTGCAGAAAGAGAAGTACAACACTGTACTATCATTGCTAATATAAATTTTTGTATATTTAAGTTCTTAAAAATATCTGTAGGCTGTTATCTTCGTGATCTAAGAAGAAAATGAACAAAGAAAAAAAGAAGAAAGGAAAAGGCTCAAGCTTGTGAATTTTATTACTTTCTTTGCCCAGAATAACTTCAGTTTTTAAAAATTTATAATTAAATGAAATATCAGTTAAAACTAGCACAGTCTAATGTAGTAATGTAGCTCTATTTTCATGGACATTGTACCTACATGTCTTGCTTTTTCCTGTAAATTAAGTGCAAGTCACTCAGCACTTTTTCTGCAAAGTTTGAAAGAAATTTTCAAAATATAAAATATTCAAAATTCCACTTTTCCTCTAATCCCTAGTTCAGTTTCTTTCCCTCCCTCCTGGCTAAAAATTGGTCTTTGTCATCGTTTGTGCAATGAGAAAAGCCTGCAGGGCCTGCATAATCATTGTGTTTCCAAGTAGTTTGATAGGATTATTTTTGGGTGAAACCTCAGGAATACCATTCAGCAATGTCAACTGAAAGATCAGTTATAAAGGATGTACATAAATAGTGCAGTGTACTGGCTTCATATAGGAAAAAATAATGAGCTACTTCCATGACACTGTGTACAGCAATGTTTACCAGGCTCTGATTTCTGGATCAGTGGAGGTTCTTAGGTATTAAGAAGTGCAGCAAAATGCCATTTTTTTCTGATATGGAAGAAATGCAGAAACACTGAAAATGTGACCTACATTCATTATAGAAGTAATTGAATTTTGTTTTGGCATTATTTCATATTATGGATGGAATTTTTTTGTGTGTGTGTGTGTTTGTTTGCATGTGTGTGCTTGTGCATGAATATACTATATTTCTGTGTTGTATGTTTCTATATTTTGGCAAGGTATCATGCAAATCTGAAAAGTGTGAAAATCAAAGCAGTTGTTCCTAATTATTCCTTCTATCTCTGTCACAGCATGCAAGGGCAGTAATGAAGAAAGTCAAGAACTGTGCATGCCACCAGCAATATCAATGCTGAGGAATTCATGCAGCTTGTCTGAGCCCTCATCGTTACTTTCCAGCAGGTCAAGAACTAGTTTAAAAGTAATGATTCTCTTGAATGGCAGTGAATGTGAGGATGCCTTTCCAGGCACTGTGTTCATTCTTGATTTTTCCTTTTGGAAAGTTAGAATTAACGATATTCCTGCATTCCCAAAGTTTTGTGCCAGACTTGAATCACAATGACAGCTGTTATGACCAATAATATTTCCTCATTCATAGGTAGGTCACAGACAAACTTTACCCCCAAAAGCTATTTGTTTCCAACTTTAAGAAAGGAACCTATGTTTGCATTTTTTGATTGGAGTGTGAGTTTGGGAAAAGAAAAATTGTAAAAGTTTATGAGAGAAGATTACATCTATAAGACATTATTAAAAAGTATTCTGGCTGACTCCTTCCCTTTACCCTCAATCTCAAATGACTAAAATACTTTCTCTTGGACTTCTCCACTCTACTCATGTATTTATATGAAGGATTATATTGAAATATATAAAGGAAATGTATTCAAGTTCTTAGGGGAAAAGGCCACATAATCATGATAGCATTCACTTTTTAATTGTAAATGTCTTCTTTTCTACTTTTATGTGTAATGTCTATTTTCTTCTGTAGATTGAAGTTTGATCCTTCACAATAACTTTGAAGAGATAAAGGACAAGCCTTAATAATTTATTCCCTACATTCCTTCACTCAGATTTATTGCAGTAGTAGAATAAACCTTCAGCTTTTCCTTTAACACTGAATCTCTGTTTTAAATATGCAAAATGGAATATTTGAAAATACTGCTATCAAAAATTAATGCTAACACAGATTCTGGTAAGGATCATCTCTTTCTCAAACAGGGAAGAATGAGAAGAGGAAACATTCCTGCTTCTGAGTTATCCTATAGATCAGTTCTGCCAAGTCGTGCCTCATGCAGCGCTATCAAGATCAATAAGTCTTGTTATAGAGTGACTTACTGAAGTCACTTGTGATAAATTATTCACCAAGAACTTCACAGATTTTATGGTATTTTAAGACAATGGTTTAACAAATCTCAAAGGCATGTCAATTTAAAGTATTGATCCAAAGTTTGGAGTTTCAGCTAATTATACCCAAAGATCACAGGTTGATAAAGCTTTCAAAACTAGGCTAAAAAGTTAGGTGGATTAATTCAAGTGATCTATAACATTCCCTCCTTAGGGTCAAGTTTAAAACACTGTGGAAATGTCCTTTACAGCAATGGCAGCACTTTTGCCTCCTGCCAAAAGTGGGACGTGTATAAAGCCTGAAGAGAAAAGATATGCATATTAGGAGAATTCAGCAAATTTCCTGGAACTTCAGTTCCTTCTCATGTTTTCAGAAATTTATTATCATATTTCCCTGAAGATATAATTTAATTTGAAATAATTCTGCTGTAATTTCTGCCTTTTTACATTTTTAACTCTTTGTATTTTGGGACTGTATTCTTTTGTGAATGTCAAATACCAAGCATTTAGAAAAATATACATAGATTGATTATAGTTAATTGAAGAAACACATAACTTTTCATTTCAAATGCAGAAATAAAACCTACTTTTGGCACAGTTAAGAGAAAGACAGCATAGCATAGAACATTTAGAAAATGCTGCAAATAAACTGAAAACAACTTTACAACCTTCTTTTTTTACTTTAGTCACAGAGAAAATAGCTTCATTCAACTTTATTAATAATTTCAAAATTCCTATATCCTAATGTATTTTTAGTGGTCAAAGGTAAAACATATTGTATAGCAATACAGCTATACTGAAATACCCTTGTTAAAGAAAGCCTTCAATAAATGCTACTTTGAAACTGAGCCTGAAAAATGACAAATCATAAAGTTACATATTTTGTCTAAAACAAGAAGCGATCAGCTGTTCCACCACTGTCCACTCTTGCCTGAAAACCCTTTTGGGGAAAAGCATGAAAAATTTATGGAGGATAAAATAGTTTCTATATATAATTAGCTTTTTGGTTAAAGAAAACAGAAGCAGACAGAAGGAGAATAAACATGATTTATGTTTCTGTTTTGTTCCATATGCACCAATTACAAACAAATTTAGCTGTTGGTGACTGGAAACCCCAAGAATCTTGTGTATTCCCATTTTCTCTAATCATATATTAAATATTGTACTGAGGCCTGTTAAACATCGATAAGCTTTTTTTGCACTGTAAGGTCCTCCAAGACCATTGTTCCTAAATACCATAAAGACCTGGATTAGTTTTATGCATTTTTATGGTGGTTTAGATACATCTTAGCTTTCAGTCTTGTCTTTCCAAGGAGAAAGTCAGCCTGACTGTGTATAAATATTGGTATCATTGTAGTGATTAGTTCAAAGATGAAAAAAAGAAAAACAAAACAAAACAAACAAACAAAAAAACCCACAAACAAACAAAAAAATAATATTGTTTCTCTATTTCCTTTATTTTATCTCAGAGCCAGAACTTTGTGTTTTGGTTAAAAAGTTATTTCCTCATTTCCATACCTTTCTGACTTTTTAATGTATAGAACAGAACTTACTATAGGTCTGGTTTGATATAAATATTTTTTTTTCCTAAGAGATGTTTTTAAGGGCAGAAAAAACCTCAAGAATATTATCAAACTACACCCATACTTGAATTTTCTGTGCCATTTTTTGAGGTCTTGCATTTTGATTGGGATTGGTCCATACAACCTTTATATATACTTAAATAGTATGTGCTTTTATGCCTATTGATACAAATCAGCAAAGTATAGACATAGAGACTGTTTTCTGGGTGCAAATTGGAGAAGGACAGAACGGCACCACATATTTCTATGTCTGCAGCTTAAAGCACTTCAGTTTCCATCTCCAAAAACAGCAGCTGTTGTTTATCCTTCAGTGTATTTCTGATAAAGCTATACTACTAAATACACAACAAGTGTGTCCAATATGTCTTTACTCACTCTTCGCTTAGATGTGCTGGTGTGTAGAGGATTCCTGGATTTCTAAAAACAGCTGAGTCCAGGGATATTGTTCTCTGTATTTCAGGATCACAGTTGTTCAAGGCAATTTCCCTAACAAGATAAATATATTTGCTGACATCTGTAAGTGGCTTTCTACCAAGTGGGATGTTAGCCTGATTATTCTCTGCTGTTTAACAGAATGACACAGCTCTCTTCAGAGCATAAGATTTCCTGACACAAATTTTCTGTTCTTAACCCTTAATAGCACAACCCCCCCACCTCCCATAATCAACTACCATGAATATTATAATAATACCTGTTTGATCTTTTGCATCGCTTTATCATATTAGGATCAGAGAAATCAACAATTTTTCCAAAGGACACTCATCTGTTCAATTTTCTAAACAAGGGAATATAATGTAATTTTGGAGCTTTAGATTTTGAGCTTTAGGAATACATACAGGGATTTTGTGTGTGTGTGTGTGTGTGTGTGTGTGTGTTTTTGAGATCCCGGCAATAACAGTTCATTTTATAACTATTTATAACTTTATATATCTAAATATTTTCTATTGTGAATTTATTAATGTCAATGCTTTAAAGAATTAGAAGTATATAAAAGATCACACATTAGGTTGGAAATTATTTGCTTGAAAACCTACAGGAAGGTATGGCAGGCTAAAAATCCAAACAAACTTCAAGAAACCTGAGTTTTGATTTTCCTATTTTTAGCTATCTCAGGAGAGTAAGAGGACAAATTCATATTAAGGAGAATTTTAGAAGCAGCCCACTGACTTTATTCTGAGTAGTAAATATCCCTTATATTTTTAAAAATCCCATTTCAGTTTTCAGTCAAAAGAATAAGTTTTCTCAATCATTATATATTTTTTTAAGTTCTCTACGTAGTTCACCAATCATTCCCATCATCCTGATGAAGTAGGTCATGGAAGAGTAATGCTATTATTTTGGCACAGCATAGTAGAACTCAGAACAAATTAATTGCTTTCAAAATGCCATGCCAGTAGAGAGCTGTGCAGCTTCCAAATTCTGAGGTTATATACACAATGATTTGCTTTAAACATGGGTGATAGTAAAGCCAGAAACTTAGTTGGAGTCTAATGTCTGGGGTTTTTTTTGTTTGGTTTTGGTTTTGGTTTTGGTTTTTTTTTTTTCCCTTCTGATAATTGCTTTTTTCTTGTGGGTATCTGGGTATAGCTGGCTACAGATTTTTTTATTTCCTCCAAAATAGGATATATCATACTTTTATCTAGATGGCTGAAACAAAAATTAAAATATAACCACTGAATCCCCAAATCTGTTACTTAGTGGATGTAATGCCTTAAAAGACTATACCAGCTCTGGCTGATACAAACTTCTGCTGAGGGACTCGCTGAAAATAGAGCTTTTTTTCCAAAATATTTAGGTTGTGCCTGTGTGAAAGCATGTCTGGAAACAGAGGAAACAAACTAAAGCATTGCTGGGTGTGCAATGGAGTGACCTGTCCTTGGTTTTGCACTGTCTCTCCTGGTGCTGCAGGTCAAGGCATTCCCATAGAAACAAGATTTTCATAATAACATGGCAAACATATTTTGACTTTTTATCCCCCTTTCACTGTGACACTACTTTAAACTCTTTTCTCTTTTGTCTTTTCTCTTTTCTTTCTTTACTTTTCTCTTATCTTTTCTTTCTCTTTTCTTTCTTTTCTTTTCTCTCCTTTTTTTTTTTTCTTTTATTTTTTTCTTTTCATCATAAAGCCAATAGTTCTGGAATGAGCTGTGTCAGTCAGCTTGACAACTTCTCACAAGGCTTTTTTTTATTTCCATCAAATTTCATGCCAACCAAGGCATGTTGCTGACTGAGAGCTTAGCTCCAGAAACTGAGCTGCTGCAATAATTCAGTGCTGCTATTGAAATCCTGCTGCTCCTTCTGTCTTCACAGGTATCAGCCCCAAAGTCCTGCTTCATTTCTACCCATTTGACACTGCTGTTAAAATAAATTCCCACTCAGAAAGACAGAAAGTAAAAATAACTTGAGCATGCAACAAAGAGCCAGGCAAAGACCAGAAAACAGTTCTGCATTCACTTCTGTCATAATCCTATGAAACTGAAGGGAGAGGGCAGCAGTCTGCCTGTTTTCATGTGACAATGCTGCATTTTTCTACACTGAGAATACAGAGAGGTCCTTTTCATTCTCATGACTGCCTTAAAAAGACATTAAAAATATATTTTTTAAATTAAAACATTTTTTTGTGATGAACACAAAAATTATTAGACAAATATTTATTACACAGGAGAAGGATAAGGACAATGCGTTCACCTTAATCTCAGTGCCTTTCCACATTTACCATCTTAATCTTATTGGAATATTTACAGTGAATTTAGGGCCCCATGTTTCCATGTCAAAAGTGTATATCAAATAAGAGTAGGTGTATTTTAGGAAGGTAATAAAGCACAAATTGCACTTGAAAACTCTTGAAATATGTAGTTCTTCTGTGGACAACTTCACGGTCAGTGACTGAAATAAATTGCTGTTTTACCTAAAGCTTGTATAATCAGCAAAATCATTATGATATCTTCTGAAATGCTTAGATTCAAATGATTTAGGTGGTCATCCATGAAGTATAAAATATTTTCTATCTTTAGAAAATTAAGATTTCATTGGTTTTTATTAAATTGCTTTTACTACAATGCATTACAGTGATACCAACAAATAGGTATTCTTGTACTGCTGACATTGTGGGTTAACTTACAAGAAAATGGAGATATAGGCTGCACATTAGACTGTGTCTACTTCTATCAAATTGCACAAGTGGTTGAACTTTTCAGGTGAAATTTGAAAAATTCAGAGTTTTGGAACATATTAAGGAGAAAAACAGATCTTGAAAGAAAGGAACATATATGTGGTATTATTTATACTCCAGAATTGCAAGTCACAAAAAGTTCATGTGGATTTAATTGAAAGATCTTTTTAGTTATTTGTGCTATTTTTTTTTCAGTCATCTGAGTTTCTGATGAATAGTTTTTCAATATAAATCTCACACGTGTGTTGGCAATTTTTCTTAATGAGGATGGCAAAGTGATTTTCTTTCAAGTTTCAAATTCTTTAAGTTGATGGGATCACTACCTGAATCTAAAATAATAGAACCTGCATTTATGAAAAGAATGTCATTCATTAAAAGGATTTCTTTCAAAGTATTCTGCTTTATCTGTAGAATATTTTATCTTGAACTTTAAAAAATGCTTATAGCTTCTAAGATTTTTTTTTCTTTCTCTTATTCATGTTGAACACGTCTTATATGGGATATAATTCTACTGAATCAGGAAGCTTATTTATAAAATAGGCAAATAGGTGCTACTCCACAAAGGTGATAGAGTCTGTTCCAATTGATTTTTTAACCTTATCAATAAATTCCTTTTCTTATATATATGAAAAATGTGAGGTTCCAGAGTCCTTTTATATCTTGAAAGCAAATAATAATAATACAATTTCCATCCCTATTCATAAACAGATCCTTTACTCGGATACACACCACTATAACTACATTTGGCATCAATAGCAGCTGTGCATATGTAACTAAGGACAAAGCTTGGCCCTAAATCAAAATAATTTTCTGCAGCAAAAATACTTATTTATTATTATTCAGTTTATGTTTTATATAAGCTATTCAGTTTTCTCTCCTCCTTCAGTAGTGTATCATAAATTGTAAACCTCCAGTAACTTTGCTTTGTATTACTCCATTGCATTGTCAAATTAATTAATATGTATTTATATTATTCTCCAAAAATCCATTCTTTTTTTTTTCTAGGCAAGTCTTGCTAATCTGAATGTTTATGAGATAATCCAAGCATCAAACCCTGTAACCCAATAAATGCATTCTTGACATTGCTAATGAAAGATTTCAGGCTTCACAGTAGCTCTGCAAATCCTCAGGAGTGCCTCTCTCCTCTTGGCCTGCTCATAGCTATGTTTCACAATGCTCCACTGCAAAAGCAATATTCTAATGAAATATTTTCTAATGGCTATTTCCTAATTTGTTTTACTTTAGCTGAGCTTTGTGTACCAACTAGTGTAACCATAATTTTTGTATAGGTAGGACTACTATGTAATTGTTTTGTGCAGAATGAACTATTTATGTCTATACCATAATAATGAGGAGTAATGGAATAAATGACTGGGAGTGAAGCAGAGCCCTTAAATGTGGGGAAAGATCATGAAGTGTAGAGAGCATACAAGGATGGCATGATGACAGAAGTGGCACCTGGTTATACGAGGAGCCCCAGGGCTATAAAAACTCTTGAATGGTCAATTACCTATTGATAGAGAACTATTGCCTTCACAGCTGTGTAAAACCAGTTTTTTAGAAGTAACAGGAGAACAGAGAGCAAGTATGTGAGATAGGAAAGATGCTTGTTTGACATGTGGGTAATTAAGATAAATTAGGGACAAGTAAACCACCACAAAACCCCAACAAAATAAAATCCAAACAAACCAAACTAAACTACAAAAAAACCCAACAAAACAAAATAAAACAACAAACAAACAAACAAAGGGGACAAACTGTGTTAGAAATATACTTTTGACTTGAAATGAGGAGAAGTGTCAACACCAACATGATGAACCTAAAGGAAGGACATGGATTGCTGATGACATGTTACAGTGTCCCACTGTGGTGCTGTGATGCTGCAGACTCTAAGACCTATAGAAGCAGTGAAGAAGGAAGAATAACCCCACAGAAAGGGTACAAAATCCAAGAAGTTTGTGCATAACAATTATAATGGTACTTTTTTTGAGCTTTTCCTCTGAAATAGTTTTCTTTCCTCTTTTTTTTTTTTTGTATTTTCTATCAAACAACTAAATAAATTCATGATACTGTAGAAAAGGTGTTTTTTTTTCTTTTTTTTCCTTTTTGTTGAAGTAAGTATATAACATAACAAATTCACTGTAATTTTTTCAGCAGAGCATGCGGCCCCTATGTTGAAGTGTAGATTGTGCCATCTGCTCATGCACTTGGGGAATTTCTGAGTCTCAGAGGTACTCCCCATGTAGAACATTAATTAATTCTATTTATATGTGAATTCTCAATAAGTCGGTTTAAACAGCATGTATTTTTTCAATGTCTCAAATAAGAACTTCTTTTCTAAGGCATATAAGAGCATCCATGCTTTAAGTGCCTTTTCCAAAAGAGCAAATATTAGATGACCTGTAACAAGGAAAGAAAGATAGGCCTGTGAAAGATTAGATTCTATATTCTTCAAATTTAGTTATTTGGAAGATCACAGACTATTTTTCCCAGTCAACATCTCTGATTTGAGTAGAACCTTCCTAGAACTGTGAAATTTTACAGAGGAACGCAACAATGAGATGACTAACTAAAAATATTTTCCTAGGCATTTACTGAAAGAAATAATACCTAAAAAACTGTCAGCCTTTATCCATGCTCAGCAATGATTTTTATCTTCACTGTAATGTCCTTAAATCCCATTAGTTCCTTTTATCTTATCAGAAGGTGATCTGTGTTATTTTCCAGTAATGCTGGAAATGCCAAAAGATAGCTTTTAATAAGAAACTTGGAACATAAAGCAACAAAACAAGCACATATTTGGATCCTAGTTCTCATTCTTAGAGAAAGGTCCCGTGCCTCAGTGCACAATGGGATGGGGATAGCAGAAATAAAGATACTGGAAGTGCATCCAGTACCTTCAGTGAGCAGGACTACAAGCTCTTTGAAAGGATGCACAGGTGTGTGCTCGTGGGAAGCTCCCTTCCCACTTGGGGAAAGGTGCTTCAGGAGGAACAGGCCCATGTTCAGGGTGTAATCCAAGGGGCAAAGTAAACCTCGCTGAGTGTTTCACCCAAAGTCGTTACACAGGAGCAAAACCATGGTAACAATGCTTGGAAATCACATTCCGTGGTTTTTCTTCCTGTATTCATCTTCATTTTTGGAGCCATGTTTTTGAGGATTGACAGTTATTTACTGAGTTTCGAATGGCAGCATAACATTTATGCTGGAGGCAACATTTTGGGTCTCCAGCAACCTGCATATGTGAAGATCATACATCTTTTCTAGACCAAGCTAATACCTAAAATCCTGCCTTTTTTTTTCTACTTTACTTTTCAAAAAAATAGCTGCTTGAATTTTAGTTGTTACAAAACAAAAGTTCATAAAATTTATTGTGAAAGATATTTGACACTTCCATGCTTCCATGGAAGTATCTAGCTTATTAAAAATTGGTTTCTTGCTGCTATAGTATCTTTAAAGGAAAGCCCTCTCAAGTGTCATGCAAATAATTGCTATACTTCTTTATAATATTTCAATCATTATGAATTAAGAAACTTTATTTTCTGTCATTAGAATTTCTTCTTATAAATAATATTCATGCCAATTAGGGCAACACTTTTCCATATTTTTTTATATATTGATAGATCACTGTTCTGACATAAATCTTTACTACTATTGTTGGCGGAATATGTTGGACCAAGTCCAAGACAGTGAAAATAAATAAGTAGAAATGGAAAGGAAACTCATACAAAATATTAAATATTACCATAATCTATTTCCCATTTGCGTTTCTGTCTATCCTCCTTCAGTTTTTCTAATGAAAGAAAACACATTGAATATCAAGAGCTTAACAAGAACTGAAATTCATTTTAAGGATAAGGAAAGTGATGTGAAATTTAGTAGAACTTTTACCATCAACATTACTCATAAGGACCATTTGTTGATTAAACTATCTGTTGTACTCTCAGCGTGTCATATCACATCAATCACATATGAATTTAAATTAAAGCCATATTCCAAAAAATAATAATTGCCAAGTTGCCACGTGTGCCATCTGAGTGCTAAATTTAAGCTTTTGCAGTACTTCAGCAGCTGCATGAACCTATGAATAATTCATTAACTGTATGAAATAGTAGATTAGAATTAACCAACTAGTTGCATATTTTAGCTAATGTTTGGAATTGAAGAAATATAACTAGCCAATTCACCAGATACTTCCTAATGAAAAGCAATTATTTTGTGCAACATTTTGAAAGATCCACTTAATCCTTAATATATGCTTTACACAAATGGAGAGGTATTGAGCTAAAATTCAAAATTACAAGAAAAAAAGGAATTTAATAAATGATATGTGGAGGAAGAAAAGGTCTTCAGCTAGATAATGTACAAGTGTCTTGTATGTAGCGCCACGGATTCTTGTTCTTGTATCCTAGAGACAACAGGTGATTTTTTAGGCTTGTTCATGGTCACAATTTTTGTGTTTTTTTAGATTGAAGGAATCATGACATACTTTCTGTGCAGATCAGAAAGTATTTGTCTTTTTTTGTAACTAACTAGCATTTAAGTCCATATTCCAAATTGTCAGAGATATGCTGGTACTGGGCTTGCCTGCTTTATGTGACTGGTAAGAAACAGAAAATGTTTGATGGAAGGAAAGTGAAAATTTTCTTTGCAGGCATTTGGCATTCTTGTTCTCAAGCAAACTGCCATCACATAAACAGCTCATTTATACTCATGGGCTCAAAAGTAATTTATTTTTAAAGCCAGGAAAAGGGATGTAATTTCTCTCTAAGGTGTGACTGAAATTCACATGATTTTGTAGAATCTTAGAATATCTCAAGTTGGAAAGAACCCATAAGGATCATCAAGCAGTCATTGCAGGACTACTTAAAACTAAACCATATGACAAAGTGCATTGACTAGACATTCCTTGAACTGTACTAGGCTTGGTGCCATGACCACTTCTCTGAGGAGTCTGTTCCAGTGAAAAACCTTTTCCTAATGTTCATTTTGAACTTCCTCTGACACAGGAAAAATCAAGCTCTCTGGGGAAAGGATTTCCTCTTTCAGGAAACTGCTGGCTTAGGAAGCTGCCAGAGTAGTTTTCTTCTCATCACAGGGACAAGTGTGACTCTTGAACATTTTATTGCACTTTTTGTTGACCTCAGGCTGCTGGGTTGGTCCCCTATAAACTGGGAGCTTAAAAAATTAGATTGTGGTGTAGCTCATGGACATATGTGATTGCCACTTTTTTTTTTTTTTTTTTTTTTTAATTTTTTTTTTTTTTTTCTTTTTTTATTTGCGTGAGCAG
>VXBI01013959.1:638995-672551 GCA_013397375.1 Toxostoma redivivum | reverse complement strand
TTTTTTTTTTTTTTTTGTGTTGCAGCTATGAAATTCACAGAAGCTATCTGGTTTTTGGTTTTGTCTCAAAACATTTTGTAAACAGAATAGTTTGAATATATATTCACTAGTTGAATAGATGCCTATTAGGTTATTAAAAAAAGACCTTCCTACCTCACTTCAAAATGATGTGCAGTCATGGAGGTGCATTCTTGTCCTCAGAGCCTTGAACTGTGATCCACTCCTGCATGCTTTGACAATGCACTGGAGATCACTCTCCTTGCCCTTTCATGAGGGCACTCCAGCAAAGCAGAACAGGACTCTTGACCCTTAAGACAGAGTTCCAATACTTCTGAAATATGTAGGGTGGCACAAAAAGTGCTTAAAAGAATCTCATTTGAGGCTTGCTTTTGGTTTTTGTTTGTTTTTGTTTCTTTGTTTGTTTTTAAAGAGCACTCCCTATATCAGGGTGTCCTGCATTTCTCAGAAAGTTTGAGGTTCTAAATACTTTTAGAAAATAAGTGCAACTTCCTTCAGAACCCTGTACAGAACTCTCTGTTCAAGCTCTTGTGTTGCAGAGTCAGCAGCATGCTATGCTCATGAGTTTGCCTCTGTCACAGCAGAAAAGCCCTTCTGTACCACTTACATACCAAGACCCCCTAAATGTGATCCCACAGCACAGTCTGTTTATTCCTCTTCTCAGCAGTTTGTCTGTTGCTTAAGTCACAACAACATTAGAGATCTGCCTTATGTTTTCTTGTTGTCCCCTCTTTTTACCCCAAATATATCCCCCTTTTCTATATCCGCAATAACTTCAGTAACATTGAAAGATTTTTTTTAAAAGATTTATTGAAATGTTTTTGTTTTTTGTTTGTTTGACAAGTGGATCAACAAGGAGAGTAATTTAAAAGTCCTAGGCACTGAAAGGAGGTGTTTGGGCTTCATGGCCATGTCTAGTCTGTGCAATGTTTACTATGTTACTATGGGGAAATTGTTTATATACATAAAGCAGAGCACACCATACTTTCACATATCCTAAAAGCCAAACTCCCACTGCAAGGTTCATAATAGAAATCAAGCTGTCAAAAAAAAAATTCTTTAACAAGACTCAGACATCGTTTTCCTGGTGTGGATTTGGCTTAGAGAGAGCATGGATTACTGGTGCTTTTTGGAGTGAAACCCTCCTTTGTCACAATTTGTCACCTCGTGTTTCCTTTATGAATTAGACAAATTGGTTACTTTCTCTGAAGTAAAGTGCTAATGTCACTTTCTGGAAGTCTGTAGGTTGTTGGGGTGCCAGACTGTTTCTGGATGGATCCAGTCAGGGTCATGCAGATCTCTGCCTTGTGGAGCCGCTGGGAGTTACTGCTTTTGGAAGAATAGAACATCGCCATGAGCTGCTCAGGGTACACAAGGAGAGTCATTTATCTTTTGGTAGGGTGCAGTGTGCCCTGACAGTATGTCTGGCACCTCTGATAGCCAAGGGAGAGATGGGACAGCAGAGAAAGATGCTGACTCCTATTCCACCCTTCACATTCACTGCTTTAAAACAGGGATCAGTGCAGAGACTTTGGGATGAAGAAACATAATTGCCTCCATGCAGTGCCACTCTGCTCACACCTGTTCCTGAGTTTAGCTCTTTTTGCCTGCAGAATGTCATGCCCTAGGCTGCAGGGCACTCTGTCCCAGGGGAGTTTAATTTTAAAAGCCCAGATTGATTTTTTAAAACCTAGTTAACAGATAGGCACTAATGCAGTGTCATTGCATAGTTCTTGAAAAGGCAAAGGCTCAAGTTTTCTAGCCCCTTTTTGTGGTTTCAAAACTCAGTGAATATAATTGAGTCTTACCTTTGTTGCTACAGGATTACATGTTTGTACTGAAACACAGGTGCACTCTGGGGTTTCTTTGCTTTCTGACAAATGACTAGGGTTGTTCACACTAATGGTTAGCTAATGGTCATGTAACATCCTGAATAGATTTCCTTACAGTAATTATAATACTCAGATAAAAAACAAGACTTTTAAATTACTGAACTGACTTGTTGAAATGCTGAAGGTAAGATACTGTAGCTATCTGAGAAAACTTTAAGTATGTGCTTGCGTTTCTATTTGTAGACTGTTATATTTTTAATGATATATTTATGGCTTGAAGTGAGTAATGTTTTATATACAGGAGAAATAGTTAATTTGCTTAGATGACTCATATATTAAACCTATCGTCATTGAATTTTGCTTCTGCCTCCATTTCCTGGGAAACTAAACTCTCCTATTGAAAAAAAAAAAGAAAAAAAAAATACTGAAATAATATCTTGCTGAAGTGTGCAAGACAGCTGACACTTCGTTATTTCCTTCATCCTGTTAGGAGAAGCACATGGGAAATATTAAGATACAGCAATGTGAACACGTTACATTGACCTCTTTAAAGGAATAAAATCCATTTACTGGAGGAAAAAACACAAAAATGTATTTCTATTGAGTCATTTATGAATCCACTGCAAGTGTCTGATTGCAGTTCCGTTTGCACAGCTATATACAGAAAATATGGCACATAGTTTTTCCAGGTAAAGAAGGCCAAATTTGTTGGTCCTACTACATCATATCTTTGGACTTCCTATTGATTTTCCCATAGAACAACTTCACATGAGAAATAAGGAAACTGAAATGGATAAAATCTGGGACCAAACTGAGACTAATTGTGCAAGAACCTCTTTTTTCTTAGAAGAACTCCTGAGAGGCACAGTCGCTGGGAGTGTGGCTGTGTGGGAGTCATGATACTCACAAGGCTGTGCTAAGGCATTACCAGAGATGCGTCCCATCAAAACAGTTTTTCTGGCCAATATCTCAGTCATCTGCTTTTGATGACATATTATATAAATGTTCTTTCACATTCTGGGGCATTTTGTGGGAGACTGTGGCATTTTAGAATGGCTGCTAATATTATACAGGAATTTAGCATCTATAAGGATTGTTCATATAATAGATGCTTTGTCAAAGTATAAACAGGACAAAAGCTTTGACCTACTGAAATTAAAGACTCTTGGACTCTATAGTTCAGGCACATATTGAAAGAGTTCAAAAATTAAGTCTAAATCCTATATTTTTGTCGCTTATTATACTCAATACAAATTAGGTAAACAGTTTATAATGTATTAAAATTTGTCATTTTTAGAGGCAATAAATAATTACCATTTTTTTTGTTGCATGATCCTTGCCCCCATTTTTTTCTTAATTATTTGATAAATTCCATATTATTAAGTCTAAATTCTAGAAGTCTCTGTTTTCTAGTGTCAAACTTATGCCCTTGAATACATAGTTTTTGGAGACAACATCCAAAAGCATTACACAAAGGATGCATTATTTAATAGACCAAAGGTCAAAATGCTCATGATTCAATATGCCATAGGTCACTACATTTCGAAATGACTGCATATTTCCTAAATGATGCCTAGTTCTGAAATTTATTTAAGGAACTGACAACACATCCTCTAGTTTGGAAAAACACAAAGACTTCAGAAATTCTGAAGAAATTGAATGATGAGTTTTGGGGTTTGGGGAGTATATATTTCTTTTGTCATCTCCTTGGTGGGAAAGCAGATTTTCAGATTCTCTAGCATTGTTAAGCATTATTTTTGCATTTAATGTGGTCCATGAGGAGTTCTTTTGTGACACTTTTAGGCCATATTTTTTATTTGTATTGCAGCTCTTAATGACATTTTGATAGGTCCATAATGAGTCAGATTTTTTGTTATGCCCTATGTATTTTCTACTTTCAAAGGGATAAATGTGGTTGTCTGGCTTCTCTGAAATGATATATTCTGGAAATAAACAGTCCTAATATCCCAGTGAGTTACAGTCCCTTCTCTTCCTTTGCCAATAGAGTCTCATGCATTTGTTGTTGTGTCGCGTTGGTTGCTTGCTTGCTTTTGGTATGGGCTACTTGTCATATAAATTTGAGGTTTCAGGACTTGAGAGTAAAAGATATTTAGGTCAGTTTTGGAGTAGTGTTTACACAAAGATTATGACTTCTTTTATTATTAAATGACTGATAACCAGTGATCTTTTTTCTGCCTTTATTTTTTTCCTACATACAGTACTTTTTGAAACCCTTCGTGGACTGAAAGGAAAAGTTTAATGTGGGTGGTAGGTTTTTTTTGTTTGTTTGTTGTTTATTTGTTTGTTTTGTTTTGTTTTGTTTTAATTTTTTAACATGCAAAAGAAAATTATGTCTTTTTTAAGATGCATAAAAAATGTATTCAGTCTTTCAGTCACTGTAAATGCTACCACACATAGCCATTTGTTAAAAATTTTCAACTGCCTTGTGTATCATGAAGGATTATTATAACTTAAATTTAAAAAAAAAATTACTAAGTTATTAATCTAAAGATGTTTCATGGGATCTATAATTACAGAAAAAAACCCTCTAAACTTTGCTGGTTCATATTTTTAAGAATATTGTCAATACAGTCCTATTACATTGAGGTGTGTACAAAACTACTTTGCTTTCAGCACACTGTAATAGGATGTTGGATGCAGCAATTGGTATTTTCCATTAGAAATTATTTTCACAAATATGAAAATTATTAGTTTTCATAATGTCCAGGAGATGTATTGATTCATGACTACCAAAGCCCTAAACTTCCCCTGCCTCTTGGGACTAGCAATGATTATTCAAATTTCCACATGACATGAAAAATCACAGTGCTGTGTCTAAAAGTTATTTCCATTGTAGTTCCACTCCTGCCAGTTCCATTCCCACCAGGAAGCCTGATTAGTGGACTGTGTAAGCACTGCTGTTTTTCTCCAGTGCCTGTACACGAGATTGTTTTAAACAGCTACTGATCTTTAGCTCTGGGCAACCTGAGCTGCTAAATCCACCCAGCATGGCATTCTTATTGCATCCTACTGCATCTTATTTACCTAGTTGTAAGATGAAAAAAATATGCGAGTGCCCTAAAAGGTGCAGCACGAATTGCCTTTAAATTACTTTGACAAAGCTTGATAATTTTCATTATAGCAGTTTTATCAGTCAGTGTCATCACACAAGAGCATGAAAGTTCCTGTCCGTCACACTCAAGGCTGATGTTCTTTCATCTTGTCACACGTAAGTAATGGAGGTTGACAAGCCCCTGTATGATGAGGAATCCACATAAAAACACTGAAAAGGCTGAATAGTGCACCTAGGCTGTGCGTGTAGATCACAGTGTCAAAGGCCCTGTCCTCTTCCACAGTGAGATGAACTCAGCTTGTTGCATGCTACAGAAAGATTGCTGTGGATAAGGCTTCTAGCTGAGTGTCAGAGATGATTAATGAGACAGATAAGAGAATATCCTCCTTTTGACACTAAGGGGCAGATAGAAGAGAATGAAAGAGTGAAGGAAAGCAAAACATTTATGTCTGAAAAATAACGAGGGTCAGCAAAGATGTGGTCCCAAATTAGAGTTGTGTATTGGTCCATTTGTCGTTGTAACTTGACCCCTTCTAGCTGATAAAGAACTTTTAAGGGGAGCTGGTAACAAAATGCCACCTATAGAGAAACAAAAAGGATGAATAGCTTTAATAGAAAGAAACACAGTAAGACAAAAGCAGAATGCAAGCAAAAATCCAGAACTAGATGTTTCTCAGAATGGGCTCTTATTTTCTTCAGCTCTGAGATGGCTTTGAGGAGACAGGAAAAGATTAAGGCAAGTATCTTCAGCAAGAATTTATTGAAAAAAAACAACACATGAAAGACTAGAAACAGAAACTAGTATTGCTGAAAATAGTTTATAAAATACATAGCAAATTCTAACAGTACAGGGGAGTTCATGACCCACTCCCTCAGCTTCTTGGAGGGGGTGGATCAAAAGAACACAGTCAATATGAATGTCAAAAGTCATGAAGTAGCTTCTTGTTAATGCAGATATACTGTTCATGCTGCAAGAAAAAGATCATTCCTCATTCACTGAACTTATTCAAATGAGTACTTTTGTTATTAGCAGACAATTTGTAGGCAGAAAATTACTTTTTTAGATGCAAGTTTGTCATAATCAGAATCATTGAGTAATTTGCCATCTGTGTAAAACGTATCAGGTCTCACAAGAAACTTGAATGGCAGAATAAATAAGATTAATTCTCTTGATTTGAGAGTGTGTGCAATACATTTATTAAACAGCAAAATTAGTCCTTGAGATGCTGGAATATTTATACTACAATAACGAGGGCCCTCATATTTTAAAAATTTTAAAGTTTTAGAAGGACTTATGTCTCTAAAATATTATAATTTTTATTTATGGAAAAGAGCAAGAAATTAATAGAGTAAGAAAAAAATATTTTAATACACAAAAATTAAAACCTTACAGTTGGTAACTTATGAGTTGGTTAAAACTTGCATTTATCTGTGGTATAGTTCATTTGAGTCCTTCATTGGAGAATGTACAGTACTGTCAAAACAACTTAAAATTAAGATTCTTCCAGAACACTTTGGTTTTAAAATATCGCAAATAGCTCTGATACTGTAATTGAATCACATTTGTTTAGCAAGCTGGTTTTCTGAGTGTTTTTTGAGCATGAGTTCTTTCTGTTCATTAAACAGCAATGTTATATAAGTTTAGTGCAGCAGATAAGTAACTCATATGAAATAAAAGCAAAAACTTAGTACATTTTAAAATAACATAGTGAACTTCAAACCTGAGATGTCATTTACAAGACAGAAAATGTGAATGTACTGTTTTCACAGCTATAATGATACAACCTATCAGTGCAAGCTGGTTTATATAAATATAGTTGTTAAATAGCTTTCACTTTGGTTTGGTTTATAAAGTGGATCAGTATGAAAATACTTTTTGTTACAGAAACAGATAACAGAAAACACTTTTCAGGAGAAAAGAAATTAAGCATTGCTGCTTTTACTTCCATCTCAAGAAAAGGATAGTTAAAGATTTCTTCAGAATGGCCTCATCTCAGGCTTTTGAACCCTCCCACCAAACTCTACCTGCAAAGAGGGAAAAGAAATAGATACATTTACCTGAAACATAAAAGGCGTAAAAATAGACATACTTTCTCTTTAACATGTTTGGAAAAGGGAAGTATCTTGAAGTTTAAATAGATCAATACTTAAACAGAAAGATTTAGTGGAAAAAAAGGAAAATACATTTAATTTTTTTATCTTACATAAGAAACTGTAATATTCTAGTGAGGTTGTGTAAGGTAACCCAAAGGTCTTCATTTGGCTCTATATAGAATTGTTTCAATATGAAGAAAGAGAACATAATACAGAATGAATACTCATTCTGCAGTGCTCATTACATTAATTCAGAATTTTGTTTAATAAATTGGATCATTAATACCTAAGTAACAAAATTATTATCACAAGTTCTTCCATGTGTCAGAGACAGAAGCTTCACCTCTTTTTAATGACCTTTTTTTCGACAGATTGCACTGTTCTCTTCCTCTTCATGATAGAATCATTCCCACACTTTACAGCAATGGCAATATCCTCAGTTTTGCCTCTTATTTTTAGAATTTTCCCATTTTCTTAATCTTCCCATATATCTTGGTTTAGGAAAGGCAATTTTCTTGAAACTAAGATCCCAACTTAATGAAATGCAAATTCACTACACCTAAAAGATAATTTTCAGTAAGATAAAGTAGGAAATTAACTTTTATTTTAGAATTGTGAGTATAAAGCATCTTACAAATTCTTGAAACCTGGGTGAAAGAAGGCCTCTGAAAAGTCAGTACAAGAGCCCATATCATAAAATAGACTTTATCTGTCACTTTTACAATAGTCTAGTATAATATTTTGGTTTCAGAAAGACTTATCAATTGAGAAAACATGAGATAGAAGGGTGATAGGGAGGCAGTAATATATTCAAATTCTGCATATTAGGATCTTCCTTTCCATAAGTCAAGGTGCATCACCCTTATTTCCACCAGTCTGAACGAAATCCAAAGAGGACTTATTGTTAAAAGCTTCTGATGGGGAGAGTTGAAGGCCAGAGGCATCTGGAGGCAGTTCAGGCAAGAATGGAGTGACACACATGAAAGGCAAGAGTTTGGCTACTGAAACTGGGTGTGAAATTGTTCTGGTATATTGACACCTTTACAGTGAAGCAGAAGAATCACTAAATACACAACCAGGAGGGAAAATGTTGTGAATACATATATGTTAATGTGGATCATTTTCTGGACCACTGAAAATTACTTTTTCACTTCCTATTTCCCACAGCATTTTTTTAATTGAAAGATAAAAGGGACAAATTATTTAATTAACCAAATGTTATAGAAAATATGAAGTAGAAACAAACCCACCTAAGAGGTTAACAAACCTGGTGAAAATGCAATTAAGAAAGAGCACTGCTCATACAGCTTTTTCTTTTTGTTTTTAAAGAAATAAATGAAGACCTTATTTCACCCATAGCCATTTATGGAGAAAAGTAATATAGGAAAAATGTAAGGGAGAAAGGTATAGAAAGCTTCAGGGAGAAAGGTACAGAAAGAGTCAACACCTAAAAGAGGGTGCCAAATTCAGGAATAAATATAGCCTATATTTTTTAATACTGAGTGCATTTATCTACTCAAGAAACTTCCTACAAGTGAGATTTGACCAGATATGCAAAGATCTTTCTTCACTTAATTTCCATTAATGTGTGATGCTGCTTTGTAGAGGGGAAAAAGACTGGCACACTTTATAATCTCAACTGGCTGCATTAAAAATGAAAGCTATATTTACAGTTTTTATTTTGGAAAATCACTACAGAGAACAAAGAAAGACTAATTGTACTCTCACACATTTTTAATTCTGGAGAAATTCCACTAACTTGCTTCAAGTCACTCTTATCCACACCAAAGAATATACTTTGAATTCGGTTTACATGATACCAACTTCCTTATCCAATATTTCCAGATGACTATGCTTTTTTATTTAACATCTTTAACTGGATCTGCAGGTACATGCTGAGATTTCTATCTAAGGCACACATTTGCATTTCCTCTCCATCAAAACCACAGTTCAACTGAGAGACTGAGTGCATGTATGGGCTTAGCCCAAAATGAAAACAGAACTTGCCTGCAGACCTCTAAATCCTGTAGCTCAGATGCTATCTCTATAACCTCTTGCAGTTTCTGTAAAACAGGAAAATATTCTGGTGCTTTTATTGCATTAATAATAGATCAAAGGTGTGGGACACAAACACATCACAAAAACATTGCCATTATCATTACCAGTATTTACTTTACTTATTTTTATGGGTACATTAGAATTGAAAAATTTATTTTATTCTACTGGAATAACCCATATTAGAGTTTCCCATACTGAGTATGAGGATAACATAGACTAAGGCTACCTACCAAGACTACCTACCAAGGCTATCTAACCTCTATTTTGGTTCATGTTAAAAGTTTGTCACTGGATTGGCATATTTCACAAGAGAAGGAGAAAAAGGATGGGATCTGATTGTGCTCATTCCTTCTTTTGTTGTATTCACTTCTTACAGGAGATGTCTTGAAGTGATCTGACCATTTATGGCCTCAAGTAATATGTGTGCATCTTATACTGATTATTGCTTATGTTATAGTCACTGTTGCTTATTTTATACTGACTCTGCTCTCTGGATCTTCTCAGGCATTGTGGAGAGATTCTCATTCAAATTAGACACACAACTTCATTTAAATCTATAGGTTTCAAGTTGAGAGCTGAAATCTTGCTTAGGATAATTGTGATGGGAAATGGAAAGCTATGCATATATTCAAGGTAATTAAAAAAAAATAGTGTGAAAAGAAATTGCAGCTACAGAGCAGGAAAAGGTGTAAAAACTTTAAAATTTAACTGAGTGCCTTCTTTCTCACATTCCAGAAAACATGCCCATGCTCTTGCTTGCACTGTCTTTCCCTATTGATGTGTTTAGTAAAAGCATTTTAAAGCTTTGAAATGAATACATGGTCTACTGAATTTTGTGATGCTGTGAGGTACTCAGTTTTTCACTTCTATAAAAACCCATATATTTTCAGGCTACTGGATGCATGTAATTGAATCAATGCTTAAAAGCCAATAGGTTCTTGGATGCTTTCAATTAAATTTAGTGCATGAAAATAGCTTTTTTCTGGCCAATACTCACATATGCTCTTAATGCAGCATCAGTAATCTTCTTATATGTGTATGTATAAATCAGGAGTGACTCTAATAGTCTTAAGGGCCATGTACTGGAGAAACACCAGAATGAGACTAGAATCAGGATTCAAAATTCTTTCATGACCGTGACCTAATCAATAATGAATTTGCATTAGTTTTGGAAATGCTAAAGTGAGGAAATGGTATCAGACTTTAATTTATTTTAGCAGATGCATGTGACTTAGTCACAGGGTCCAGAAATCAAAGTAATGTACACCTGGGAGCGCTGCTACCAAATGAGCTCGTCTTAGTGTGGGATGTAAATAGAGCAAACCTGGTGAGCAACATGTCAGCATGCAGTCTATAGCCTTGGAGCTTGTTCTTCACATGGGCCCAAATTTCTTCAACCTAGATTTTTATCAAAGCATATTCTGTATGCACTAAGCAGAGTTAGCCTTAGTATTGATTCAAAACTAGTTTATAAAGGCAGGTGCCATTCCATTTTAGCCTGTTGAAAATGACTCAAGGTTTTGTCCACAGGAATTGGATTTAATGATCTTTATAGCTACTGACACATCAGTCTTTTCAGAATCCTTTCTGTCTGTATAATTAAATTGAAAGTTGGCACCAGGGAATCTCAGGCTCTGTCAGGTAGTATATGTTTCTCCTGGCCTAGAATGGAAAGACTGTACAGGCAATGAGGTATTATTCTGCTCCAGTGGATTGGAGGAAAAGAAAGAGAGATTGGTAGTAAGCTTTTTGTCCATGGGTGATTCAGTGTTCCACTCACTGGGCTCCTGTCGGAGGTCGGTTTTCTCTGACGTACTTTATTTGCATGTGTTTCCTTTAAACAACATGCTGTGTTTTTATGTAAATTGAGATCAAAGAAGGAAGTCTGTCTTTTTGTTCTGCAGTGAAATTCTCTCCATTTTCCTCTCTTTGTTGCTGTTGGCAGGTCTAATTTGTCAACTGTGTGACCATACACCATTTACAGTCCAGCTGCCTTGCAGATTTATAGCAAGGTTGGCAGATTAGAAGACACACAGACTTTTGCTCCTAGAATGCTATTTCTGCATCCTAATTTATCTGTTTTCTTTAATCATTATTTCTCCATTCCAAGCATACAAATATATAGGTATATGATGAAGAAATTATTGTTTAGAAATGCGATAACCGCATGGATAGACGTTAACAAAATAATGCTTGCTTCCAAATATCTTCAAAATAGAGATAAAGAAAACTAAGTGATGGCAATGCAGTTCCTTTTTAAATAATTTTAATGCAAATTTTCACTGAAGGGGAAAAATGTTTTTTACTCTGATAGAAGAGAATAATTTTTTTCTGATTTTATGAAATCTGAGTGAAAGTACTTTCCAAAGAGATAGACTAATAGAGCTGGTGGATAATAATATAACTACATTTTTAAGCATTCTTTGCTGTCAAAAAGTTGAAACGATTGAAGAGAAGAAAACTCATCTATATTTTGAGAAAACAAACTTCATAGCTTCCCTCCAGATTTACAGTCAGGTCATTTCAGGATTGCTACGGAAGCATGGAAATCAAGTCACTAAATATTTATAAGATGTTAACAAGCAATAATTGCAAATAAACATCACATAGATATTTGTGATGGCAAATCTTACATCCCTAGAATTAGATTTGTAGGCTGTTTTTTGAGAATTTACCATGCAATAATTTTATCTTTTGTACATAAAAAATGTGTACAGGAAATTCAAAGTCATCAGGGAAAGCAGTAAAACCCATCTTTACTCTTTTGAGCAGAACACTGCTTCTAAAATTATGTATATTATGATGCACATATGTGCCATCTGCAGTGCTTGTTCACTTATTAATTCTTTTTAATCCTACAGTATATGTTTTATATATTTTGACTGTATTAAGGACCTTGACCATTGACAACAAAGAGGGACCTGTAATGGCAAGGGCAGAGCATTCATTCTGTTCCTTCATAGAGGAGTTAGTGTGACAAAATAAAGAAGGCTATGAATAGCAACAGAAGTTCTAACTTCTCTTGGGAAAATTGCTCCCTCTACTCATGCAATTGAGAGTTTTTAGCCAGCTGAAGACTGACTGGAATTTACTGCCTTTCTCTGCCATAGCTGTGCTAAATCTTCAATTGGAAAGGTCTGGTAGGACCTTCCAAAGCATGGTAGATCTTGAAGATGACACCACACAGAGTGGTGGTCTAGAAATGTGCATCCTCTTAAGCATTTCTGTGTTAGTATTGCTAGAGGAAAATGATAGAAATTAAGTATTTAGTATTTTATGGGCAGGGGAGGAAAGGTAAAAATTCTTCTCTATTAGAATGACTAAAGTGAGATGCATTGGAAATTGTGCCTCATAAAACTGATAAAATATTGTGATAGTTCTTACTGTTATTTCTTTTATATTTTATTTCTAGATTTAAATAGTTTTTTAGATAAAAACTTATGTCAGACAAGTAATTGTTTCTGCTTCCCTGGAGTTGATCTGAAGTACTGCATCTAGTCAGTTGTTCAACAACCGCTGCTATTTCAGACTTCACACTGAGAATTGGCTCTGGTGTGATAAAGCAAAAATCCCACACATTCTTTTTTCAATGCTTTCCTAATTTTTCCCTTTAGAACAGTCCAAATCTCTTCTTGGCTTTCATTAAGCAGGTCCTTCTTAAACTAAGTAAATAACAGTATTTCTTGCTTTGTGGTTACAAGATCATCCCTTTGTGACCATCAAGAACTTATATGTATGGAAAGGCCTGCAAAAATGCTCAAATTTTATAAAAGCAAGATTATTTCATTCTGTATAAGGATGTAGAATTTTATTGATCTTAAACACAATCTGAAGACCCTGTTGTATAGTAAAAACGATTACTAGAGTAGCCTTGTTGTAGCATGACATGCTGAAAAAGACAAAAAAAGTTCAAGACGTGGTTCCTATTATCTGCTCAATACAAACACAGTTAAAATACTAAAGATCTCAAGAGATATGCCAAACAACTCTCTGCTTTAAATTGCTGTAGTATATGTAATTTTATTTAAAAGGGATTTGTGATTTGAGATTTGAGTTTGTGATTTACATTATTATATACATATGGTTTTAATAACAGAAGTCCAAAATCTGCTGAATATTTGCCAAATTTCATTATTTACTTTGCCCTTTTGAAGGAATTTTCAGTAAAATGAGCTTCACTTTTAAACTTGTTTTGTTGCAGAGGAAGGCATTTGTCTTACATTCGCACTTACATTTAATCAGACAGAAGTTCTGTTGATCATCTATGCATATTTAGATGTTCCATTGTCAGGCTATTCCATTATGAATATCTTCAATCCCATAACTCTTTCCATGACAAAAAGAAGAATAAATACTGGAAAACATCTTAATTGACATGTAAAAGCCATTTGTAAGGATGAGTAAGGGGGAAAATTAGTTTGCACAGTTACAAATAATGGACAAGAGAGCTGTCCAGAAGAGGAAGAGACTCCTGATCCTGTCAGTGTTGGTCTAAAAAGACCTTTGGAGGCCTGGAGATAGTGGACAAAAAGAAAGACCTTTTTACAAGGTGCAATGGATGCTTATCTTTTTATCTGTCAACAGTAGAGCGATGTGTTAAAAGAGCGTGCTGACTTCTTGTTATTTGAAATCTTTGTTCATATCCCTTGGAGGTTCTCACTCTAGTCAAATCATTGCCCTCCTCCTCAGCACAAAAACTTTTAATAGGGGACTGACTGACCATCTGTAAAGCAGCTAAAATGTTTTATTCCAGCTGTGAGGAATTTCTTATTGTTATGGTTTCATGATCTGAGATTCAATGCCTTGACATTTTGTACATCGACCTCACAAACTGATATGAACAAGCAGAAGATAAAAAGACAAAAACAGGTAATTAATAAAACAGAATATATGCTGCCTACTTGCTAACCAGAGGTAGAAATGTAAACATTGACGTTATAAATCTAAAGATGTATATTTAGCCCTTACTAGACTTATTAGTCTTTTCCGCCATATTTTGCCTACAGTCTTTTTCTCTGTGTGTGTATGTGCATACATATAAGTATGTATGTATGTGTGCGCACAAATTAAATTTTATCCATCTATATTAGCCTTTTGCAACTATTTGAAGCAGTCTAATGATCCCAGTGTTCTTCAAAGTGTTGCCAAGGAATCCAAAAAACCTCAAAAATTTAATTACTTCATCCTATGGCAGTTAAAGTGAAGGCTGTATTGTGTCTTGGTTTTTATCTGTAAAAAAGGTTGCTTAAACCCCTTTAACCCCCCTGAAGACGTTTTAACCATCCCAGAATATGGGATAAGACTTCAAAATGAGACTGTTTTTAGAGCTTTACTTCTTGGAGCGTTTAAAAATAAAATCTAAAGCTCAGGAGAGGAAGCATGTTGTGATAAAAGAACAGAGGGCAGACATTTAGTGTGATTTTAGGTCTTTCTCCTCAGAAGGTTAGTCTATGTACTATTTACTATTAGGCTTAGTGTACTCACACAGGTTACATACTGAGTCCAGCTATATGAAACAAACATCTTGTTTAGCACCTTTTTCATGTAAAGTTGGTAGTTAATATGCCAAGTAAAAGCCACAAGTACGTACAATCCATAAGAGTTCTACTAAATTCTTACAGATTTTACAAATAGCACAGTGCTCATTCCTCACTCTCATTTTTCAAGGAACACTATATTAGTATGATAAAGATATATCTCTGTCTGGAATTTCTTATTGCATTAAGAAGATATGGGAGTTTTATGTATAAGGTATTTGTCAACATTGTGATGTTACTAATTACTAAAGCAAACTAATGAATCATTCTGGATGCTGATAAAGTCCTGAGGATATTTTTTTCTCTCCCACGATCCTCCTGCAAATAAAAAAGGATTTGTTTTTAGTGGATTCTTCTAATGCAATCTTTCATCTTTCCTTCTATTATCTCTTCTGGAAAAAACATCCTTCTAAAATCATTAATTTCCCTCAGAGCACATGGTAGGCAGCTATACAGAATATTCAATAAGAATTTTTTTACAATTGGAGAAGTCTTATAAATTTGGAAGTTGCTGTAGGCTGGTAGATTTTGTAAGACATTAGGCACACTCACTATCATGTTCTAATTCAAAATGACATGAAAAATTTATTTAAAGCTCAAGAACCTGTCTAAGTTCTGTGACTTAAAACAGTCACCACAGTAAGTCCTAATTAAAACATGCTGACTACTTGTTCATACTGCAAACCCTCAGCTCACAGAATCATAGAATATTCTGGGTTGAAAGGGACCCTCAAGGATCCCTGAATCCACCTCCTGCACAGGACAGCCCCAAAAGTAACACCATGTGCTGAAAGTATTTTCCAATAATTTCTTGCAGTCTGTCAAGCTTGGTCATGATCACTCCCTGGGGAGCCTGTTCCGGTTCCCAGTCACCCTTTCTCTGAATTTTTTAGCCTTAGCTCAGAAAATTAGTTAAAACTTTCTAGTTTGCACCTAAATTGTGCCAATGAATGATTAGGGAACCGTGCTATTGTTTCCTACAGAGCTCTGTTGAGCGTGACGTTTGCAGGATGCCTTACAGCTCCGTGACCCTGATAAACGTGGCAGGTTGGATGTGACTGGCCCTTAGTGCTACAGTTCCAGAGACACTCTCTTGTTAGAGACTTGACTGCTGTATTTCTTCAGCTATGAATGCAGTTGACGCCAGCTGTGATAGAAATATCTGGATGGGACTAGAAGGGTTGTGTGCGTCCCTTCACTTCGCTTCCTGGTCCTCTCTCTCCACAGTTGGGTCAAAGGTTCTCAGTAGGCTAAGAAGATAGCAGGAGAGGAAGACAGAGACAGATAGCAGAAATTATTATTTAATGAGTGTAAGCTTCATAGTCTTCTCCAGGTATTAACAGGTGAGTAACACACAAGGTACACCTGAGGTTTGTAAGTGATGAAATTTGAAAGGAAAACATAAACCGGAAAAATAAAGACTGAAGAAATTATTTTCAATTATTTTGTGTGTGGGTTATTTTGAATTATATCTTTCAGTCCTTTGGTCTCAAATTTTATTAGGTCCTCAGAAGAAGCTAATAATTTTCAATGCAAGCTGTACTATTTTTTAGCTCCTAAGACAGCATTTCCTGCTTACAAGTGACTCTCATCTAGAAGTGTTTCCTAATTCAGTATTTTTGGGTTTGCATATTTGCTGCATATCATTGACTTTCAGCTCAAAGCTGTTTGAATTAGCACTTGATATTATGAAGTTTTTAAACTGTTTTCCCGCAGAGAAACCAAGACAAAGCCCTGCTGTGTTCTGACTTGTTTTGCAATGCAGTTTGTTGTACTAACCTAAAACGACTGGTATTGTGTTTAATGACTAGCTATAGATGCAGACATACATTTTTTTGTTCAAAGTAGCTTGTGTTCTTCTCCAAGAGTTTAACTTTTCATTTGGGTTTTCTCTTGGGGAAGGGAAGCATAATTCAAAATAAATTGTGGGATTCTTCCTTTTGCATGGAAAACTGCAAAACCTTGTGATAGAAATGGATAAAAAGCCAAATTAGCCATTCTGTTTCAAATTCAGAACATTTTTCTTTAAATTATGTTCCCACTTTTCTTGTTGCTGTCAGTAATCCTGCACAGTTTAAACTGAGGTCAGAGTTTTGCTTTACCATTCATAAAACATGAGAGGTTCCAGCTGTCTTTCACATCAGCAAATTGGCTATGCAGGGCCATTAGAAATCAACAGGGAAGAAAAAAAAGTAAAACTAGCTTAGTCATTAAACTGAGTGGATAAATGATGATTCTATATTTGTCACATTCAGAGGAACAATGTCAAATGTCAATAGACACATTTTAGAAGTTGAATCACTACTTTACAACTTGTTTAACTTTTAATGCAAATTGTGTACCATTTTAAGGACTTCAACTGGTTCAAGGGCTTGTCTGAGTTAAAGCAGCTTAATTGAGTTTTACCATGTTAAACTAAGCTGATATCCAGTGCGGGACCTAATTAAGAATGTCCTACATAAGCAGTTTCAGATCTCCTTGTATAGTGTCTATCACATCTCATTTCTTCGGGAAAGAAATAAAATGTTATTATTAGTTGTCATTTAATCGACTCTATAGATCTAGCACAGCTCAGGGATGCTCAGGAGAATTTTCTTTTAGCTTATGAATCACCCAGTTCCTATTAGCATTTTAAAAGTTCTTTATTTGCATGTTGTCCCCATATGGCGCTGCTGAAAGGTTTTTCTAAGGTTCCACAGGTGTAGAGGGCAATATTAAACATCAACAGGCTGTGTCGTTGTGGGTAAAGATCAGGTTAATAGTAGGAAGAGACAGAGTAAATTTATTTTCCTTCTATTTGACACTGATAGAACATGAGGTGTAAGTAACTTGACCTATATATCAAGCCTTTTCTGTAACTTATAGTAACTGTTATTTAAAGAGACTCAAATTTGGAATCCCCAGAAGCTGAAAAATAACAGATAAACTACATTAAATACTCAGGAACTCATTTAATTTAAATCAAAACAGATTCCTTAAAACCCTAAACTGAAACAATGTTAGCTAAAGGGCTTTCATAAAAGGATTAATTCAGTGAGAATTAACTAGCTTGAGCCTAGGTGTTAAGCTCCTAAAACTTCCTGAACGGTTAGGGTGGGCTTAAATACCTGAATTCATCAGTAATACCTTAGTTAAATACCAGCTCCATGTTGAAGTGCCTTGAAAACACTTCAAAAAGAGAAGTATTTTCTCTTTAATTCTTGTCATAATTAGGTCAGCTTAATTAGAAGAACATTAAATTCTCTGAGAAATTATAAATTTGCCTGATTTTCATAGGCTGTCAAATTGAAAGTTGCATCTTTTGAAATTTTGAAGCTTTGAAAGCATAAAATGCAGAAATGTGGTAAGGAAGAACATGAAAAAAGAGACTGCTAGATAAGACTGAGAAGATGTGTAAGATGAGAAAGTCATATACTCAAGGCTATACTTGTAAGATATCTTTCAGTGGGTTTATAAGGTTATTGAGACTGGAAAAAGGAAGGTCTTTTAAACAAAAGTTTGGTACTGCAAATATCTAATAAGAAGATGAAAAATCCTGCAAAGTTATTATAGATAAGGAAAAAGCAAGAAGCAGTGTGTTAGAAGTAGAACAAATATTCCAAATTTAAAACAAAAAAAAACCAAACCAAAACAAAAAACCCCCAATCAAACAAACCTGAAATTTGTCTGATACTGAGTAGAATGAATTTTTCTCTTTTTATTAGGAAAAGGTTTTTTGCACAGGGGTGGCTAGGCACTGAAATGGGCTCTCCAGGGATGTGGTCACAGCACCAAATCTGGTAGACCTCAAGAAACATCTGGATGCTCCCAGGGACATACTCTTGGGATTGTCTTGTGCAAAACCAGAAGCTGGAGTTGATGATTCTTGTGGGTCCCTTCCAACTCAGGACATCCTACGATGCTGTGTTGTGCAGTGACTTTAGGAGTGCCATTGCATTTTCTGCCATGCCAAGAGTTCTGAATTCCAAATATCTAGTATGAATTCTGAAACATTTATGAAAAGTAAATCTTCATCAGTCTGTAATTAATTTAATTTAATGAGATCTTCTTGTAATATTCTTAAACTGTTGCACAAATTCACCAAAATACTCAAACCAGAGAGTTCAGTACTGTCAATCTATTTCTTTGAAAGCTTTGTGTTCACAAAGACGTTTAATAAATTATTATCAAGCTCATTTATGCCATCAAACTTGAAGAAGAAAGGCTCCATAAATCTTCAGTGGAAGGTGAAACTTATTTGTATACACATGCGGCAGACTTCGCATTTTTTTGCATTCTCTTCTGAAGCATGCTTCGTCTGCTTGAATGTGTGTTTGTGTATACATTTACTGAAGGTGTTACATGTTTGGTAGTGGAATTATAAAACACTGCTTCTCTGTTGTATATAAGCTGTTGTATATATAAGCTGTCATCTTATAAACTGGAGTGAAATGGATGGGCCTATGAGAAATCCATTTGGAAAGAGAGAGAGGGGACAACGTGCAGGGCTTTTCTTGTTCTCTGTGTCAATAATTATTGCAAGAAAGGAAATCAATTGGCCAACTTCCAGTCATGATTATTGGACTGAACAGCACCTTTAGTTATGCAAACAAGTGAAATCATAGGATCACAATTTATTTTTGATTCGCACAAAAGAACTGAAATAGGTAAAACTTGTCAAAATCAATACATAGAGGCCTAAGCTACATAATAAGGTAGCTTATTTATATAAAGTCACTCTACTATACCATCTGTGTTTTCTCACACTTATGAAAACTATAGCTGTAGTCAAGTTTGGTGACAAAAATAGTTTCCATGGAAAAATTACTGTAAAGCTATTATCTCTGATTTCATTGAAATAATTTCATAGGAACTTTGGCTTTACTATAAGCCCACCTTTTCATGTTTAATATTGATTCCATTCTTATAGGTATGGAATGATCTGAGGGAAAAGAAGTTTGGTGAAACTAAGATCTTAGGTGTAAGTAGCTTTCAAGGACCATATTTAAACCGTGAAAAGAAAACCAATAAAAAGGTATTGTAACTTAAACACGGATGAAAATTAGTCGGTTTCAGCTTATTGAAAAGTTTGTCTTAAGGTTCCTATAACTACCATTTAAATCACTGGGAAATATGACTAGAGAAAACAAGCAAAATACTGTCATCTGCAGCTGTGAGGAAAATATTTCAGTGTTATTGTTTGACAACTTAAACATATTTGATTTCTAAAAACTAACTTAAGTTGATTAAAATTTTACTATTTGTGATTACCATCATAATCTGATATGAAATTATTCTATGTATTAAAATTAAATTGGATTTTGTATATTTATCCCATAAACTTCAATTTATGCTGCAGACATGAATCACTAGAAGAAGTAATAGCAAATAAAATGTTTAAGTTTAGGGATTCTAATCTGGTACAATACATTTTTTCTGTCACTGTTTGGAATTCCAAACTTACTCAAGTTCCTTTATTTGTATTTGTTAGCAAATTGAAAGCTTAGCTTTGAAAAATCCAGATAAATTTTATTGTACCTTGTATGGTGAACACATTCCAATGTCTTTTGGCATATTCTTGGTTATTACGGTTGGTCAGTAAGCTAATATTTTTAGCATTATTTCTTAAATGTGATCTCTAAGTTGAATCTTGCTGAATTAAATAATATTCTTGTTTGTTATAATAAGGTGTTCCTTGATTATTTTGACAGGCAAATAAGATCTGGGTAACTTCAGGCTGGATCTTATCATTAAAGCATTTTCAGCAGTATAGTATCTATTAACGGGCCAGCTTAAATCCAGTGGATCAGTTTCTGTGCAGAAAACTTCTCATTCCAAGTTTCATGCTGGGAGAAATAATATAATCTTACACAATTATAAGTATGTACTTGATTTTGGAAATAGTCATTCCGAGATAGATTTATCAAGTCTCTCAGCAGTTAATGCTTCTAGTTTGGCATATAAATTAGCAGTATCATTTTCTGGAATGCTGGCAGCTGCCAATTTTCAATAGAAATCATTGCATAATTTAAAATACAATTGAATATTTCCTTTATTGTTTATATCTCCAAACTGAAAGCATGACCAGTCATTAAATACCTGGTTCTAAAACCCACTCAAACTGAAATCAATTAGGAAATTTGCACTGAATTCAGTTGGATGAGAACCTGTTTTTAACAATTTCTGATTACTTTGTACAGGATGTACAGTCATCTTTCATTTACATCTCTGCTTTACAGCTGTAATATGATTTTTGGATCTGGCCTTTACAGTCCAACTGCTCTGAGTAGTTAAAATATATGATATGTCCTACTCCTGTATTAATGGGGGGATGAATTGAATCCACTGAGACTTTAGAACATCAATAAGAGGGTAGTTAATAAGATTTTGCACGTCATCAAACTGTTTTTTATCCATATCAATGAATTGACATGAATAAATTAACAAACATACACAGAATTCTCTTCACCTCTTTAATAATAAGATTTATCATGTAAAAAAAAGTTAATCTTCTATCTGCATCTACAGAAATTTGCCATGACCATCTCCTTTCATAACTCTTTATTATGACTGGCAGCTCCCTGAGCTCACTTTTACCCTTTGTGGGTCAGTCCAGTTGGGCAGTTAAAGGTGGGGGTGCCAGGAATCCTGCCATCTGGGTTCATTTATTTAAGTTAGATAATAAAAGCCACAGGGGGGAAAAAATAGTGCCTTGGCTGATACCCTGAGCAATGGAAATCTGCCAGAAAGGTTTGAAGGAAATTAGAACAGGCAGAATTCAAACTCAAACTGCAAAACCCTTTTTCTGCCAGATGTGCCACATGCAGTAATCACATGCATGTGAAGATATACAGATATACAGTAGGAAGCTCCTTCTTTCTTTTAGCCCACTTTCCATTTACATTTGTCAAAAATACCAGTAGGCCTCTCCCTGCATGTAAGAGTAAATATTTCATTTCATCCCATATTCTATTCATTTGTTTTGCTCATTCTGAAGAGAACTAGGACAAAGGTGTAGGTGTGTTAGGACAAAGGTCTATTTTTCATGTTTTTTACAAGGGTATAATTGAATAATCTTGGAGAGTACTGTTTATCTTGGGATTTGAGTACCTGGCTAGAGCTAACAAAATAGGGATTTTCTTGCAGACACTGAAGGGATAAAGGACAGCTTTGTTCCTAAAATTGTTTAAAGAGAATCTCTCAGATCTTTAAACTGAATTCTGTAGGAGGCACCCCAGCTTTGACATGATACCTAATAATGGATATTGGTCACTGGATGGCTCATTTACATAAGTTCTGTTCATATTTCTCCTTAAAACCCCGCTTCTCAAATGGGAAAAAAAATGGATCTGAGTCACAAATATGGGACTCAGAAATTTGCATTTCAAAGATAGTTATCAAATTAAGTAAAAGGTTCTTGTTTTACTTTTAGAGTTATGAAATAATGGTCCAAGCACTGTTTATGACACTGAAAAAACTATTCCGCATTTTTTTAACATTTGAAATTAAGACTATGAAAACAGGTGAAACTATGAGTTATATTAATCTTCATGGCAAGCCTCCTGCCAGGTTAAAGCTTTACTCCAGATTTTTCAGCAGAACAGGTATAAAGACAAAGATTTATTCAGCTTTTAGTTTATGTGGATCATTTGTGTTAGTATAGCTTTTGTAATAAAGGTCCTGAGTGTGTAGCACCACTGAAGTGCCCTGAGGTGCTAAAATGATACAGTCCTTTCATTCTGCATGTGAGGAGTGTTTACTTTGATAAAGCTTTAATTAAGAAGAAAGAAAATGGAAAAAAACCCCACAGCAATCAAACAAATAAAAAAATTAAAACCAAAAAAAAACCTGTAATGCAAGAAGGTTTTAAATTTCAGTAATAATTTCTTTTTTTTACAACTGGTGGAGGATATTTTTTTCAATTGTTCAGCTCATTGACATCTACTTAATAAAGAAGTTAATATTTTAGGATGATGGTAAATCAACTAATTCAAAATAAAATTCATTTATTTTCATGTGCAACACCTAAAAAAAGGTGTTTGCGGTTGTTTTACTCAAATAAAAAATGAGGCTCTATGGAAAAATGAGGCTCTACAGACAGTGCATGATGATTATTTGTAACACAGAAACATTGCTAAGCTTTTTTTTTAAGGGTTTGCTTATAAGTTCATAAAAATATTTTTAATTAGTTGAACAGTAGCAATTTAAGTCATTATATTTTAACACTTGTGGCATGAAATGTATGAACTGTATCTGCATTTGGGTTTCAGATCTTTATAGAAGCTGAAGTAAATACAAGGGTCTTGGCATGATTTGTCTTGGTGTAGTTATTCTCATTAGATATTTATCACAAACCTCAGGTATCTACAGATCAATCTGTGTTGAAGACATAATTGTAAACAATTAGCTTTAAGCTAGGAAGTATCAACCAAAATATTTTAATACACAGAGCCTAATAGTACACTACAATCTGTGTACTTGGGTGGATTTTTGGTTTTTTGTTTTTGTTTATGTTTTTGTTTGTTTTTTCCTTTTTTTGGTTTTTTGTTTGTTTGTTTGGTTGGTTGGTTGTTTTTTTTTTTTTTATTTTTCCTTATTATTAACCATTTATTCTCACAAAGGAAGGAAAAGCTCTGTTTATATACAATATGTCTTGGCTATTTTTAGGGAAATTAAAATGTTTCCCTGAATGTCTTAAGAACCCTGACCCTAAAAGTCACAAATCCTACAAAGCAGAGATCCACTAAGTGGTAACTGCAAGTGATGTGCTAACCCGCTTGACATTCTGATGCAAAGTAAAATATTTTGAGGGGTTGTTTAGCAATAATAATGCACATTTTTAAATTATTAACCTGAGAATTGTAATAGTGGTTCTAATAGTGAAAGATTACTCCTTTACATCAGAAGTTTGTTCACAGCTGTCAGGCAGAGTTTTAAACTGGTGTTTGTCAGGATTTACTCAGTGAAGCCCCAGCCGTAACAGAACTCAGTGGTGGGACACATTAAGTGAAGCATTATCAATTATATGGTTTTTTAACATCTTGCTCCAATATTTGGTGAATGACATACTGAAGAAATTGTCTGTATTGGATTAATGAGACACCTGTGACAGGGCAAATTTAAGCTAGAAATTTTGAAAGGCATCTATAGGACTTCTGAATATAATATAATAAAAAATACTGTATGATGAATGAAAAATTCAGATTTTTTGAAATGTTGCTTTTACTCTCTACTAGAGCTGTGTTTAGAAGCAAGTTTCTGAATAGTGGCTTTTGGACAAATAAGAATATAGATGTAAGAATATAATTTCTGTTCTATTCTAGTCTTTCTAGATTTAGATGCTGTTTTGTTTTAAAGTCTTATTCTGGAAAACTGATAATACTTGTGACATACTAGGGAATTAGTGCCAGCTGCAACTTTATACCCAGAGATGGTTATATAATAAAAAAAGAAAACGCCTCTTAAGGTGATAAAGTTCTGGGGAACTTAGACCTAATTTTATGATCAACCAACTCATTAGCAGCAATACATATTTCACAAGATAAACCGACCTAATTGAAAATATTAATTAGAAGAAAACAGAAAATTTTAAATTGTTTGTACTTAAAGATTATATAAATCTTGAATTGTTTCATCAATTTGTGTCAGGATTTTTAAATATACTTTCTTAATGTATTATTCTATGATGAACTTCAGGTGTACTTCTGAAACATATTGTGCTCAAAACTACATTTATATCTGCTTTATAGATAGATGTCATCTCAGTATATTTTAGCAGTGACAAAGAGCAAATAGAAAGGATTTAGAATTTATCATTAAATTTATATTCCTAGGTTTTAGCATTTCCTCAGTTATGATGGCAGGGAGAGGAAGAAATTTTTGTTCTGTTTTGGGAGACTGTTACTGGAGATTCCCTTAAATGATATTGAATTAAGCAAGCAAAGCCTCTGTATCATAGAATCATAGTGAATATAGAATGAAGTGAATCAGAATGGACCCATCAGGGTCATCAAGTCCAACTCCAGGCCCTGTGCAGGACACCCCAAGAGGCCAAACTATGTCCCTGACCACATTTCTTGAGCTCTGTCAAGAAGTGATGCTCAACCACTTCCCTGGGGAGCCTGTTCCAGTGCCCAACCATCCTCAGGGTGAAAAACCTTTTCAGACAGCAGCTAAAAGTAGAATGGTGAAGTTATTGGATAGTCAATGTTAGAAAATCTATTGAGAATTCAATAGAATTAAACTTTTTGTCAGCATCTTCAATCTATTCAAAAGCAGCAGGATACAGTGTGTGCATCCTAATGTTAGGAGTACATTAGTGACTGCTTTCATGACCCCTGCAAGCTTTTGCTTCAGGTGTCTCTATAAAATGCACTGATTTGGTCAATATTTAAATAACTGACACTTGGCTTACAGAAGCTTCATTTCAGAGAATGATTAACTGTTCAAGTTCTCTTATCTGTGTTTGGTATATAAAATATTACCTTATGAAAGCAATTCACCAAACCACCCAGTACCATTAAGCAGAGTGTAGAACTGAACTTAAAGAGCAATTCTTACAAAAATACTGTTTTGATTCTGGATTTGGGGTTTTAGTGGGAATTTTTTTGTGTTTAGTTTAGTTTAGTTTAGTTTAGTTTAGTTTAGTTTTTTCTGAGTGGTCTTGTTTTAGCAATAAAGACATAGTAAAGAAGAAAACATAAATGGGGAAAAAAAGGAAAAGTGAGAAATATGAAAAGGTGATAAAATTTTGAAAGACATTGCTTGGATAGTCAAGCTGTTATAAAATATTCATAAAAGAGGAACTTGTCTGTTTCATTTGCCATGCCTTATGTTTCATAATGATTTCCATTCCTGTGCGACCAAATTGTTTTCTTTAGATGACACAGAGAATCTGATTGAAGAAAAGAAATAAGAAAAAAAAGTAGATTTTAGGCTGTAATAGCAGAGAAGCAGGATTATCCACTTCACTCAGATAACTGCCAGCTGACACTACTTGTAATTGCATAGAGGTGTGAATCTTGGAGCACTGGCTAGAATATTACAAGAAGCAAGATCTGTGCAGGAAGGGAAAGAATATAACAGACAATTTCATAATGTTCTTGTGTTTCTGTCCTAAAGAGCTATAGGTAACTTTTTTCCTTCTCTATAAGAATAATTTAAAAATATATGATAACCTTGCACTATAGCTGATCTTTCTTTTTTAGCTAATTAGCGATTCTTGTTAAATGATAGTATTGCTTTAATAAAATAATATAAAACATTACTTCTAAGGATGCATTTCATAATTATGTTTTTTATATTAATATTGGTTTAGTTACCAGTTTTCATATACTTTTTACTAGCATATTTCAAGTAAGGGAATTTTATGTGTCCACACAAAAAACATATAAATATACACACACATTTAATTTAAAAAGCCCTCTACTTTTAGTCAATTAAGTGTGCTTGGGAAGTGAATAATGTATATGCAGATTATTTGCAACTATTGCTAAGGTTGCAGTTTTAATTGTAATTCTTTATCAGACAGATTTATTGTAAGTTCAATTTGCATTTAATATATTTTAATCTGCTGACACGGACTCTAGTTAGATTCTATTATAGATTATACTTCCATAAAGTTTCTGTTATTAAACGTAATAGTTTAGGGTTTGGATTGTGGTTTTTTTTTTTTTTTTTCCCCTTGGCTTTGGAACACTTAACTCCTTCTGTATTTTTTATGTTTTATATGTCTAAAACCTAGATTGAGTCCCCATGTTTCAAACATCATTTGATAACATTTCTGTCAGTTTCCAAAGATTTTTTAGTATGTAAAAAATATTTGCTAAAAAGTGTGTAAAAATATCACTTTTTATATTATAAGCATATTGCTTTCATTAGGTAAGAGGATTTATTATTAAATTTAAGACTTGGCCATCAGTAAGATATGGGATGAACTTACATGTGTGTGCAGGCAGGAGTTGTGCCTGTAGGGTTCTTCTGTTCAGTTTTCCTGAGCAATCACTGAGGCAATAAAGTTCTCCAGTTTCCTTTACATTCTTCCTCTCCTTTTTTTTTTTTTTTAATGTTAATCAATGCATGTGCCTTTTAAAGGAAAATTGCAAGAAAATTGAAAATCAAGGCAGTTGAATTTTCTGTTATACTGGTAATGATAAAATAAACAACTTTTCTGAATCTTCTGTTTCTCAGTCAAGTGATTTTTTTCAGACACATCAGTAGCATGGTCTGTATATCATCTTTCTGGTATCCTGTGGAGGAAGGTCCCAAACCCTTAAAAAGTAATAAAGTTGTGACTAATGGGTTGCTGTAAGCAGACAGATTTCATGTAGACAGCAATGTCTAGAAGTGAAAAATTATGCTATAGTTTTCTGAATTTTTGTTCATGACATAGACTTCTAATAGTATTTTGGAAATTATGATCATACAAAATCTCTAGCTTTGTTACTAAAACAAATATTTTAGTTTTTATTTTCGGTGGTACTAATGGTACATTTGAGAAGGAGACTCAGAAATTAGAAAGCTGATGAAAACATAAGTGATTACCTTATTACTCAAATTTTATTAAAAATAAAAAAGAGGCTACTTTTTTTTATACATTGATGTTAACCTTCAAAAATAGCTTTTCTCTCTTTTAAAAGGTTAATAATGTTCTTAATTTAACATTAACACATTTTCTACTCTTCTTTCCTTAGAATATATTATAAGGATGTATTTTGTAATTTCTGTGACTTCAACTGTATTAAAGGTGCAGTTCTAGCTTTAAAATTAGAACTTCTGCAATGTAGTTTTGTACTTTAATTAGTTTGAAATTTCTCCTAGAGACAAGATACAATATGGGCTTTCATTTTCCATTTAGTCTTTTCTCTGCCACAGGATTTGTAAAAGTATGTAAGGAAATCTTACATTCTTCTCACTGCATATAAATACATTTATCAGGACAAAGGATGAATCTCGTCTACTTCATAATATAGCATTGCAAATATTGAAAATTTCTGTTAAAAGAATCCATTAAAACAAAGACTTTTTTTTTTGAGGGATGAAGTACACCTTTTTTCCCCATTTATTGTGACAGACATTATTTTCTGAATTTAATACTAAGCCACTTATTCAAATTAAAAACATAGTAGGATAGTGTGGGCATATCAAAGCACCACTTAATCACTTCCTCTTTTAAATTTTTTTTCAGTAAACTGGACATTCTGAGTTTTCAGTTGGGCACTGTCTACTGTATCCTTTCACTTGCTGGTTTTATTCCTTTTCCTAGCTCAAAGAATCTCATTCAAGTTCTTCTGGTTTTCAGAACAGAAGATTTGCCAAGCTGCCCATTGAAAATGTTACTTTTTCTGATTTGATAAGCAGAGGTATGCATATATCAGAGACTACAGCACTAAATCTGCCTGTTTGTACAGGCCTGTGAAATTCATGTTTACAGCTTGGATTTTCTTTCAAGTTTCATCGTATGCTGTCACCTTTGCACAATGTGGCAAGGAAAGAAATTAATATATAAACTTAGGGTGTGTCATGAGGTGCCTCGTGTTACTTAATGGGGGCTGTGCAGTCATACCTAGAGAAGGTCTTGGACTGTCAGGAGTGGTACCAGCCCAGTGGTGACTGTGTCAATTGCTGGAGTTAAAGCAGGAGGCATGATCACACATGAAGTGTTGAGTGCCTGGATTTACTCGACAAAGGAGTAATCAGAATACCAGGAGAAAGAAAAGATCATCCCACAGAAATGTCACTAACATCCCTAAGTCTTCTGGCACAAGCCTCCGTCCAGGTTTTAGCAGTATTCATAAGTCTGATTCCAGCCTAATCCACTTGATCTTGGGCAGGGAAATGCTCAGCCCAAACCTAACACCTCCCCACGAGGCGTTTCCCCATGAAATACTGAGTTCAGCTCAGGAAGCAAATCTCTTGCCTGTCTCTGCTCCCCACATTGCAGGGGCTGAGGGTCCCCAGGCACACCTGGCTGCAGTCCCAGCCAGCCTCAAAACATCCTGGGATGTTGGGCAGGGCTCCCTGCAGAACTGTGTGACTCCAAAGCTGGCTGCCTCCATCAGGCTGCACGTCTCTAGCACTCACCAAGTTCTCTCAGCTACTTATTTCAGGAGTGAGCACTGAAATATCTGTTTTGATGGGGATTTGGTGGGAAAATAAAATTATAAATAATATTTTCATTTTGAATACATATTTTTCCAGTAAAGCCTGCAGAAAGCTGCTAACAAAGACCAGTTCAGTGAGGTTTTTATTAAAAAACTTTTTCAGTGTGCAAAGAAGATTCACTCTTATTTATAAACTACTTTATCGTGAAACTCTTCTTAGGATTTCATTGATCATTTCCTTATGATTTGAGAAAAATGAAACTATCTTACTGTAATATGGGGGTTTATTGCTGCTGTCACTTACTTAGAATTTGATTTTGATTGTGATCAATCTATACTCACCCTAGAGACAATGTCAAAGGTAATTCAGTGGATAATGCAGAAGAAAAATGTTTTTGGTGTTTACTAAAACTCTGTAAGAGCTTTTTAAATAACAGTCTTCTGCAAAGTCTTAAACATAAAACTAGTCAACATGAAGTTTTTGGGGCGGTAATGTTCTGGGTGTGTTTTCCTGTGGTGATGTTTTGATCCATAATTTTTTTTTTTCTGGATATAAAATGTTGATAGCCTATCTGTCATGTCCTCAGAAATAATTATCGGGTTTTTTTTTAAGAGAAGTTTGTGCTTTCCTCAAAATACTAGCTATCACTGTACTGAGTATAGATGTTCTGCTCTGTAAGGGAAAAATCCTGTATATCAACATGCACACGCATCAAGTGTGTTTAGAAGCTTGTACATCTTTGGCCATAAATTTTGCTACAATGCTCAAGTTCCTCATTTATTCTATGGCTTAAAATACAAGTCAGACACAGATATATTAAATAACCATCTGAATATCTCTGAAGTTTTTTACTCATCTCGTCAGTTTCCTTTGAAGAATTATCCTGAAAGGAACTTTCTGAGAAGTTATTTGCACACTTTTGTGGTATATAATTAGTTCTCTTATTTGTCTGTACCTTTAAGCGAAACAACTAAAGCTGAAAGAGGTTTGCTGCCACTTTCATTGTTGATCCTATTTGTGTAACAACAGGGGTTTACAAATTGGTTATTTTGCTTTATGGAAATTTTTAATGATCCTTTTTAAAATAAGATAGATGCCAATTTTTCTCTGTGTTCAAAACAAACTCAAAATAATTATAACATTAAAAAGTATAACATTTGCAGTTGCATTTTTCTGAAAGTTATATCAAATTATGATTTTAAAACAATCCATTGATTTAAAACCCAAATTTGATCTCTCTATGATTTTTCTAATAAAAAGCTAAATGTTTAGGAATATTAAAAAACACTATGGGTAAGAACCAAGAAGTAAAATAAGAAATCAAGAATTCTTTCACGTTAAGACAATCCTAAAACTTTCTTAACCTGTTTTCATTATTGTCATATTCCCCAATGCCTCTTTTCTCCAAACTCAGTGATTGATCAATCATGGGTTTTAAATTTTGAATTTTAAGAAATTTTTCTTTGCAACGCTGAACATCACTATTATGACCATTCCTGACATAACAGAACACAAAATGAAATTTTGTCCCAGAAAAAGACAAAAGTGTTAAGACAAAAGTGTTATCTGAACAACTCTTATGCTGATGTTAGTGACCACAGGAAGGACTAAAACATCATGCCAAGTTTGAAACTCAGCTCTTCAGAGCAGGTTGTTCAAAGTGTTTCTATTTTTCGACACCAGCATTACAGGGTGTTTAGTTATAAAAATGTTGTGGAGAATAAAATGCTGTGTCACAGTAATTTTAGAATGTATATTTGATTTCTTTCCTCTCATACTTTTCTAGCAACAGTGATTTCAGGTTGAGATTTCAAATAATTTTGTTAATACTCTGTTTTTGTACCAGAAAGTAAAAGCATTTAACTTCAATTCATGCAACAGTTCTGGACTAGGATATTACCAATACAGTATGATGTGAGCAAAACTTTAAACCAGTGCTCTTTAACCTGCTAACTACCATTTTTGTTTTTTGTGAAAATCTGTTTCAAGCAAAATTTGTGTGATTTCTACCAGTACTTTAAATAAGACAAGGATTTTTTTTTTCTCCTTGACATTTTTGAAAAATTGTACTGGCAAAAGCTCTCAACTTATAGTTAACTGAGGGTGTAAAAAATGTGGTATTCTTTCTGAAAACTTCTGAGAGGCAAGGGAGCTCTAAGCAAGTGGGGGATAGACCTAAACCTGTAAACAGTTGCTGGATTAAAATGACATGCATGAGAGAAACTTCTCCTTTTAAAAGCTACCCACAGAATTTAGCAGAACACAGAAACTGAAGTTTTTGTATAATCATGCAAGTGTACTGGGCATCATAGCATTATGTAGGATGGGGGTATGGAGGTTTACTCTGTTTATTTCTAGCTCTGTGTTAGCATGCTTTCATGCTTTGAAAATAAAGAAATTTGGGCTCAAGTAAGTTATAATTCAGTTATAATTTAAAGATTTTTCACAATAAGAAAACATGGTGGAGGACATCACTGTGGCTGCAGAGGCTTAAACTGGAATAGACTATAAAAGAATAGAGTGATGTAAGAGTTTAAAATAAATTAGAAGGAAAAGAATGAAACTTTTTTTGCCATTGAAGTTTTCATAAAAATAAATGTATGTTGGCTATAAAACATGTAATCAAGTAAACTCCATGTTTTTCATATTGTAGTGGAAGGTGAGATGGAGACTGGAAAGTGATATCTTTCTTTGCTGAGGAAATGGAGTACTTCTGATGTGCATCCTGAATTGAGAGAACTTTTTTTTCTGCTGAGTTAGAACAGAAAACACATCACACTCCATTAGGTAACTTCTGGCTGTCTACATCTGTAGAAAGTTGCTATTCATATTTCTTGTCCGTTTTTAAAATTCCCCTGAAAACCATGTACCAATTTTGTGTCCTCCAACAAAGATGTTAAGTTCAATGCAGTTCTACATAACTCCTCTGCAAATCTCTAACATCATAACACACACATGCAGACGTCTTTCCCTGACTTTAGCATAAAAATTTCAGTTTCTAAAATACAAGGTATTTACTCATGGCTCTATATATCTGTTCACTTGAAGTCTTCCCAGTAGGGATATTTTTGTAGAATGTTAGAAACAAAAAGCAAAAAAAAAACACAACAGCTCTCAGAACTTAAATCAATGCATTTGTCAATTAATTGAAGCACGCATGTAAAAATAGTGCATGCTGCAAACTTTGTAGTTCTTGGAGAGTTGTTTTTTAATTTTCATCACTAAATCTTAGGATTTTTATTTCCTTGGAGTGCAGATATCTTATGCAGACAACTTTTTGAAGCACTGATTAGCTGACAGCAGAAAGAGTTTGGTTTATCCTTTTGTCATAAAAGTACTTCTGTGATGGTGGGGGAAAGAAGCATTTTGTATTAGTCTTTAGTGCTAAAGATGGCCACCAAGAAAGCTAATACAGAAATATTTCAGGATTTACTGTCCAAGGAGATTTAACTTTTCAAGACTTTTAAAACTTTTGGGCTTTTATGACAATGATCAGTATCCCAATGATCATGGGCTCATACTTCTAGCCTAGTCAAGGTTCCTCTGGATGGCATCTCTTCCCTCTAGAGCATTAGCCACACTACTCAGCCTGGCATCATCTGCAGCCTTCCTGAGTGTGCAGTCCATCCCACTGTCAGTTCTTCTGACAAAAATACTGGTTCCAGAATGGATCCCTGAGGCACATCACTCTGCTATTCTCCACCTGGACATCAAGCCATTGACTGAAATCTTTGAGTGTGACCATCCAGCCAATTTCTTATCCACTGAGAGCTCCACCCATCAAACCCATGTCTGTAGTTTGGAGACGAGGATGTTGTGTGGCACAGGAGGAAAGGCTTTGCACAAGGCCAGGTAGCTGACACCACTGATCTCCCCTATCCACCAATACTGTAAGCCCACCATCAAATTTGACAGGCACAATTTGCCCTCAGTGAGGCTATTTGGGCTGTCACAGATTCCCTCTCTGTTTTCCATGTGTCTTAGCATAGTTTCCAGGAGGATCTTTTGCAGGGCTCCGAGGTGAGACAGACTGGTCTATAGTTCTCTTTATTGTCTTTTTCATTTTTATAAGACTGTAGCAAGTCTCACCAAGGGGGTCTGTGAGGGNATTAATAATTAACTTTAACCTTCCTGGGTGCAACTTTAGGCTGTTCCCTCTCATCCTGCCGCTTTTTTTCTGGGAGAAGAGACCAATGCCTTCCTTGCTACCAGCTCCTTTCGGGCNCACCATCAAATTTGACAGGCACAATTTGCCCTCAGTGAGGCTATTTGGGCTGTCACAGATTGCCTCTCTGTTTTCCATGTGTCTTAGCATAGTTTCCAGGAGGATCTTTTGCAGGTCTCCAAGGTGAGACAGACTGGTCTATAGTTCTCTTTATTGTCTTTTTCATTTTTATAAGACTGTAGCAAGTCTCACCAAGGGGGTCTGTGAGGGTAAAAATCTTCTCCACTCTGGACATAATTCTTCATTTCAGAGGAAGAAAAGCAAAACCAAGAAAGCTTTAGTTAAATTCATCATTGTGAAATTAGGTCCAAACAGAAATTTCAAATCTAAATTAAAAAGTCAAAGCAAGACAAGAAGTAAAGGCTTGTCCAAAGTACCTTAAAATGTGTGATGATAACATAGAATCATGGAATTGTTTAAGTTAAAAAAGACCTTTAAGATCATTGAGTCCAACCATTAACATAACATTGTCAAGTTCACCACTAAATCATGTCCTTAAGTGCCACATCTACACATCTTTCAGATACCTCCAGGGGTAGTGACTCCACCACTTCCCAAGGCATCATTTTGGACTGCTCAATCACCCTTTCCAATAAGAATTTAATTAATAATTAATAATTAATAATTAATAATTAAT
>VXBI01013959.1:610478-638982 GCA_013397375.1 Toxostoma redivivum | reverse complement strand
TAATAATTAATTATTAATAATTAACTTTAACCTTCCTGGGTGCAACTTTAGGCTGTTCCCTCTCATCCTGCCGCTTTTTTTCTGGGAGAAGAGACCAATGCCTTCCTTGCTACCAGCTCCTTTCGGGCACTTGTAGAGTGATAAGGTCTCCCTTGAACTTACTTTTCTCCAGACAAAACAGCCTGGAGACCTTTTGCCCAGTTCCCTCAGCTGCCCCTCATAAGCTTGTGCTCCAGAATTTTCACCTGAATGTAACAGAAAAAGAGGAACAGATGAGCTGGTAACTGATGCAAAGTAATCCCCTAAGCCCCTTCGACCACAGCAATTTAAATATTGGGAAACCATCATTGGTAGTCGAGGAATATAAAAAAGAAGTGGTCAGAAATAATGAAATAAAGATTAAAAACAGTGCAGGAAACCACATTGGCTTTGGCAGTCTAACTGTAGCGTAGAGTTGTCATTTAATATCTAATCCAATAAAACTGATGCCAGTGGGAGTTTGCTGTGAAGTTCAATGAATATAAAATAAAGTTCTAACTAAATCAGTTTAAAATTATAACCTCATTTTCTCTTTCTTTTCTTTAATGTTCTTTAAATATTTTTTGCGTTAAAAGCTGAAATATGATTCCTTAGCAAAAGCACCGTATTCTTGTATTTCAAGAGGTCACCTTTGCAATTTATTAATATTAAAAAAAAAAGTGTGAAACATTGTACTTAATTTATATGGATGGATACCCAGTATATTCTAAAAACAAAAGGCTTTCTACAAAGGACCATGCACTCAGCAGGTTTTCATAGTTTGATAAAACCCATTCAAATGAGAAAAAAGATACAAATGATACAAATCAAATACTGCATAAACTATCTTTAAAATATACATGAATTTACATCCAAGAACTTGCATTATGTAATAATATGAACCTTTACAGAACATACTCCAGTCTAACTTACATATTTAACTGACAGTTTATTCCCATCTCATATTAGCAAAACACAGATTTAAGCATTTATTGATGCTTTACAGTTGCAGCTGTAGCATGAGGTAAAAATTATATATGATACTCTCTTTTTAAACATTCTGTCTTGGCAAAAAGTGGCAATCTCCTCCATATTTATGCTTTATCCATGATAAAAAGACAGTAATCCTTTCTGGATATGAGAAAGCATATAATTGAGCATGCTTAGGAATCCAAACTAGTGATGTTTAGGAATTGGTTCTTAAGGTTCAGTTCATTATGAAGCCATAAAGAGCAAAGACCAACTGTTACTCCAAATATGTGGTAATACAAAACAGATGTTATAGTACCAGGGAGGACTGTACTTCAAATTTGTTTTAATTACTCTTGAGTGCACCTTCTAATGACAAATCTTGTTTTCTGCTCCTCATTCTGAGTAGAAGCCATACCACCTAGCCACTTTTAAATGCATCATTAGGCTGAAATCTTGCTGGTTCTAAAATCTGTTAGCCTGAGGCCAAATCAAAGGCCCATGAGTCTTCAAAAAATAAATGTGTAATGAAACAGCTTTTTCATCAGAGAACCAGCCATAAGACTTTCCCTCCTAAAGTACGGTTTATTCATCCATCTCAAGTTATATAACCTGGAGAAGAAAGAGATTAAAACCAAAAAATACAGAATACCTGTGTGTCGTGCTGAAACTGAGATACTTCCTTTTGTGTTTTTGACAATTCCTTTTAGACCAATTTGTCCCATCTTCTTTGATTGGGCTGAATTTGCCTTTCAATGGACTGCTTGCAACTCAGCCTTGAGCAAGTGTCAGTCTGAAGGCTATTTCATGCCCCTCATGAAACAGCACAGCGATGTCATCCTTGACTATTTTTTTTTTTTTTTTTAAAGATATAGGCTTTGCCTATTTCTTACCTTCCTCATTTGATTCAGTTTTTTCTTTATATTGGACCAGGGTGGTAACATATAAGTAAATACATGTATGCAGCATTCATATCATCATGTGCTCAAAGCTGTCAATCTCTACAGAAATATTTTAGTCTTTTCCTAGATATTTGAGCTATTTAGATTAAAAATAAAAGGAAACTAGGTCAAGAACATCTAAATTTAAACTGAAATTATATATGCAGCTAATAATGAAAAATGACTGTTGACATCAGTGGAACTGCTATTACTGCTATTGGTAGGGATATTTCTTCCCCTGTCAAGATTAAGATTACAGTTTCATGGGAGAGAAATTTTTAAATAGTAAATTTTCCTAAAAGCTGTGAATATATTGATTATAGCTAAATTAATTTAAATGAATTTAAACTCCATGACAAATGGAGTTAATTTTTTACAAACCAGAAATTATTTGATGTGATATGCTGGGTTTTTCACACTGACATCTCATAAGCATCATAATTAAATCACCAAATTGTTATTACCCCCTGACATTGGTATTGGGATCAATAGTGTTTAATATCTTCAGCAATGATACAGACAGTGGGATTGAGGGCACAACACTAGTCTGCAGCTGACACTGAGCTGAGTGGTGTGGATGACATGGCTGAGGTGCCATCCAGAGGCACCTGGGTGAGCTCAAGAAGGAGCCCATGGGAACTTCTTGAGGTTCAACAAGACCTGAGCCTGGGACTGGGCAACCCCTGGTGGCCATCCAGGCTGGAGATGAACAGTGAGGACAGCCCTGCTGAGAAGGATTCGGGAGTGTTGGTAAATGGGAGGCTGGACATGAGCCAGCAATGTGTCCTTGCAACCCATAAAAACAAATGTGTCCGTGGGCAGCAGGTGAGGGAGGGGATTCTGCCCCTCTGCTCTGCTCTGCTCTGCTCTGCTCTGCTGAGATCCTCCTGCAGTGCTGCATCGGGCTCTGGGAGGCCATGGAGCTGTTGGAGGGAACCCAGAGGAGCACACTAAGATGATCAGACGGCTGAAACATCTCTGCTGTGGAGAACAGCCTGATACAGCTGGGGTTGCTCAGCCTAGACAAGGCTGCGGAGAAACCACACTGCAGCTTTTAGTATTTAAAGGAGGCTTAAAAGGGTAGTAACTTTTAGCAAGTGCTAAGGAGAAGGGATACCAGTTTTAAACCAAAAGAGTTTAGCATTAAACTAGATACAAAGAAAAAGGGGATTTTTTCGATGAGGCTGGTAATACTCTGGAACAAGTTGTCCAAAAAAGTAGTAAATGCTCCAAGGTCAGGTTGGACTGGACTCGAGGAACATGATCTATTTGGGGATTTCCCTTCTCATTGTAGAGGGGTTGGACTCAAGATGACCTCTAAAATTCCCTTTCAGCACAAAGTATTATATGTTTCTATGATTCTATGATATTTAGAAATACATGGATGAATAAAAAGTCTTAACAAATTATGAAATTATTCTAAAGTATTCTAAAATAGAGCTGATATTTTATTTGATTAGGTTACAGTGATATTTGACAAAGTAGATTCAGACCTAAACTTTTTTTAATTAAAGGAAGACATGAGCATAAAAAGAAACCCAAATCATCAATACAAATCCTCAGAGTTTGACAATATCAAATGCAAATTTTGCTGATGGTGGAAAAATAATATTTATATATATAAGCAAATGCAATGAATGTATTTATGCTGATCTTCGTGTTATCTTATACAACTTTTTCAATTTTATTCTGAGTGGAGTCCAATGTATCTCCCATCACTCACTGTAAATCAAGAGATGTTTGTTCATCTGGGAAACAGCTGTTCACAGCTCTGTGGCTGTTTTCTGAACTGCAACTCCTATAAACCATAGCAATAACATCAAAAACACAGCACTTCTGTTTTTCTCTTCATTCACAGAAAAGAAAACATTTTCTCTGGAGCAGATAAAAAAAAAAGAAGTGGAATTATCCTTTGACAAGGACTAATAACTGACTTGTTTCATCATATTGTAAAGAAAGGAGACAGGGATTCCAGTCATGAAGGTTGCATTGTGTTTAGCTCCTCTGGCTTTCTTAGATATGGATTGATTTCTAGAGAAGCCACGCTGAATGCATTTGTAACAGAGGAATGAAAAATGAGACAGCAGATATTACTGCAAGGAATTCACTATTGAAATACATATTCTAACAGCTAATATATCAATAGTGTATTGCAAGATCACAGCTGTCTTGGGTGGGTGGACAGCAGTCAGTTTTGCTATTTCTAGATCACAATTGTTCCCATTTATGTAAGTTTGCAACAGCATCCTAGGAGACACCTTGACAGACTGACTTGACAAACTGCTCCATGGTGTGGCCTGCCAAAATCAGCACAGACCCCATGGGACATGAAGAGACAAAGCTGAGGATTTCCACATGCCGTTGCTCAGCTGCTTCATGTCCTGTGTTAGCATTAGGTTCCCTTGCGTAACCCCGCATCTGCAAAGTAAAGCACTTGATTCCTACTACCAGCATTTCTACCTTCCCACACTTGGGAACTTCCCTAAGGATGACTTAAGGAAGTGTTTTGTCCCTGCAGGGATACCAGGGGACCCAAAATGTAAGAGGAAAAATGTGGAATGCAAAGATACCCTTGATGTCCCTCTCTGCAACTTCTTGAAGAAAAGGTCAGAGATGTGTGGGAATTAATAATTTTTCATGTTGCCATTTGCCACTTAGCAAGGGAAGTATTTCAGTGATAATTGATAGTAAATGAGGAAGTCTATGCATAAATCATAAACATTCAAGAATATGAATAAAAATGATTTGGAAATATGACAAGTCATTAATATACCAAATCAGGGATGTTCTGTCACAAAATATAAAATTAGATGCTTGCGTTGTTCATAAAAGTAACACTGCTTTAACCCTTTCTATTTTTAATGTGTGATAAGTCTATATATACCCTCCAGCAAGGAGGATTGTGTGAGGATTCAACCCAAGGGAGTACATTAATTCCTAGTTTCAGGTCCAGTAAGGAGGAAAAAGAGGAAAAGGATGAGGAGGAGGACAATGATGTCCCTAGAGAAGACCTGGCATGACTGGAATAAGGCTGTATTTCCAGGAGAGAGCCACACTCTCCAATCCCTGTGGCAGCAGCCTTCTCATGCCCAGGCACAGGCAATGACTATGCAGCTCATGAATTCCAGCAGATGGAGGCTGCTTCCACCAGTGGTGCCAGAGCCTATGTCAGTGAAGGGAAATTATACTAGAATGAAGGCTTAAAATGAAAGGAGATACATAATTAAAAAGTTGAGACTCCTTATCATCATGTCATTTTAACCTTGTTCCATTAGCAAAAATAAAATAAGTCACTCAAGACCAACTGTATTTGAAAGCATCTATTTTAAACTTGTTCCAAATTGCCTCTGAGCTTATAATAAGCTGTACTGGTTTTTACTGACAGTAATTTCCCTTTACTGTCCTTTCTGTGCTGACATATTGTGATAATCCCTTGTATATTGAGGTAGAGGACTACACTTAGAATGCATTCCAATTGATGATAATGAAAATATATTGAATAAGTTAATAAATATCCTTTTTCTCCATTTTTGGCTGTTACTCTTATATTCAAAATCATCACAGGCATTTCAAGAGATTGCTGCCCTGCAGACACACCAGAGGTAACTAAAAGAATTGAATAGTTTCTTGGAGCAGTATGAAGGTTTTTGCTGCTTTCACACATGGTTCTCAGTAGGAAAAGACACACAGCTTATTAGCAAAGAGATAGAGTTACTGCTCTGTGTGGCTGGGACCTGGGAGCTCATTGCAGTTCTATGAAACAGTAAATGTCAGATCTTGGTTTAGCTGTGGCTGTTAGAAATTATAAATATTTTCAGGGTGGAAATTCTAGTGGATCTTGTTTATAGGCTATGTTTAAAGGCCCTCAAAATTATGCCATAACTGAGAGGTAAAATGGTGCTTTATGTCATGACCTGAGTATTCTCCAGCAGCTCCACTGATGAAAGCAACTGCACGTTACTTTTCAGAAATAAGCTGAATACACAGAACTTTCCTCTTAATTTTGCAATGGGTCTCAGTGCTGATAGAAATTGTAAAGTACTTTGTTCTGTAAGGTTCTTGTACAGTACCTTTTATTCAACAAATAAAAAGGTTATAAGATTTGAGATTTAAAGTCAACAGGAGTTATGCTCTCAGCCTTGGAAGAGGAGGCAGGGTAGTTTGATACTGGAGTTCACACAAGTAGGTAATCTTTAAGGACTGTATGACAAGCATTTTTTTCAAATTCCTTCTTGAAACACCTACTGTTGCTCATCTTCCCAACAAAGAATTTCACACAGTGAAAATACCAGAAAAACAAACAAACAAAAACAAAACAAAACAAAACAACAACAGCAACAACAACAAGCAAACAGTCAAATAAAAACAGAAGGAAAAGAGTTCATTCTATATACTAAAATGACAGAGCTTCAGAAGATCCATTGCTCTGTCATTGGATTAAAACAGACTTGGATTTCTTTCAAACCACTTTCTAATTTCATTAAAGTAAGTTGTATGTTTTACATTGCTGATGCAGTCAGCATTGTTAGAGTAGTGTAATATAAAATCTCCAAGCCATTGCTAGCATTTTTATGTTTCCATCTTAAAATTGGTTTATTTAATCACCTTTTACTTCCATAAGATAAGTGTGAAAGGTGGGCTGTATTTGTGAAAGTGAAGGAAGTGAAAGTGACTGAGAAAATTCAGTGAAAGTTATCTTCCATCATTTTGATGAAAGTTCCTTGAAGTTGTCTGGAATCTGCTATAAATACATGGAATCTTCCATGCTTTATTTTTAAAATCTTTCCTCTAGGTTTACTATAATTGAAATTCTCAGACTTTGCATGAAAAAAGTCTTTTTTTAGAAAAGGTCTGATTCATGGAACTTCTAAAAATAGTTTCAGTAAGGCAAAATTTGATATCAGAAGCAACTTAACAAGCAAACATTATGGGGTTTTCCTAACTGTCAGATAGAAGGATAAATAACTCTTCCTTATTGCTTGTAAAAGGTATAAAGTTATTAGTCATCTTACAGCTGGCTTTGGTGCTTTGGATGAAACTATTTTTTTAACAATTTAATTTTTAAATTTTTCTTGGGGTTAGTAACAGCTATTTAACAAAATCTTCATATTAACAACACGTCTTTGGAGAGGAAATTTTTACTTGTAAAATATTTTGCTCAAAGAACAAAAAAAAAATTGAACAAGATCATATTCAGCTTCTTGGCTAGACAGAAATATTCAAAGTTTTTTATTATTATTCATAGAAACTAACCATAGCTGATAAAATGTGGAGTACAGGTATAGTTTAGCAATGATGTCAACATCTCATTGCACTGGCACAGGTTTTCCACCTTTTTTCAGTCAAGAAAAACAGTTTCAGGTATTTATGGTGCCATCATGTGGAGACTTCTGAGCATTGAAGAGCTTGAATTAGAAGAGTTGTATTACAAGAAAAGGAAAGATGGACCCCAAAATAGTGCTGGTAAGCTTGAGCTATAAACAGGTGCTTGAAATGCAGAAATCTTAGCTAATTTCTGAGTCAGACTTCTGACCTGCCTGCCCTCCTTAGCTATCTGCTCACGATAGTCACACAGTCTACCAGAACTTGTGTATTTTACTTTAAAGAAAAAAAAGCTTGTGAATTTTTTCCCCCAACAGGAAAAAACAGAATTTTGTCTCAGACTAATGTAGATTACGAAAAACAATGACATAGGTAAATAAACATAAATATAAATTACATATTTTCTTCAAAGCAATCATGTTTCCTGGACAGGACAGGGTAGGCTTAGGTTAAAGTTATGCAGAAACCTGCAGGCTGGAAGATTTTCTGTGAGTGTATGAAAAAGACTTGGACAAAGTTGCAAGCATCCAGGCTTAAGTAGATGGAGGGCAACAAGTATGCTTCTTTGTACATAATTTAAAAAAAATCAGAAATATATTTATCTAGTAGTAATTTTATTGTCTTAATTTTTTTCCTGTTTTTTCAAGGCCATAACTATTTAATTTATCTAGGATGAGACTGACCTAGGTAACTTCCTTTTTTATTTCCCTAGATTCAAGATGGAATATTTTAATAGCTCCTTTTAATTCTATATAGATTGGCCTGCACAAATGCTGTGATTCATCATGTGAGCCTATTTATGCCATTTTATTGTGCTGCATAGGACAAGTTGTTCTTTATCAGCTCTTTTATGAGCATGCCATTGAATACCTCTAAGCATGCAGAATGGTACATTGTTTCCAAGACTTTTTTTTTTTCTTTCTCAAGAGAAAAGGCAAAATATGAGCCCCCTAAACCGGCAATAGATATATTTCCCACTTTTCTGCTCAAAGCATTTAATTTCTCTAGTCTTTCTTTAGAGAACATAACACTCAGTCCTCTGCTGTTTCCAATGAAGAAACCTCTTGGTTGCTACAACTGATGTCTCAACAGGTCATTATCAGCTGTTTAGATTTCTGTGTGATTTCTTTTTTTTAAGATAAAAAGTTGTCCTCCCATTTGCAGTCTAGATTTGAGAATATGGACTTTTTTTTTTTTTAAGTGTGCCTGCAAGAAATTTATACGAGGAATCTAAACGTGGTGGAGGTGCTTTCCCATAGCACACTTACATTAATATTAGAAAGTAATCTCTTACACAGACAAATCTGCCTAAGAGGCTAATCTGGGTAATTTCTAAGAACTTATTTTATGATTTCACATGATTGTGGAAAACAAAGCCCTGTTTTTTTTTACCAAATATTTAATTCACCCATTTTGATTTTTAAAGAGTGATGAGGTATTTAGTTTATGGATATAGTTTGGTAAATTCAATTATTGAGGTTTAGACCATGTGAAAAATTTTGGTAACTAAAATATGTTACCAGGAGATGAAGATTTATGTAAGAGGATGACAGACAATTATTCAATAGTTCTGAATTTTTAATAAAGTTTTGATGGAGTGATAGATGGGCCTTAAGTGGACTCTACAGGTATTTCTGTATGTTGTACTGCAAATATGTTTTGCATCAATCTCCAGTTTCTTTTTCACCTAGGTGTTAATTTTGAAACTTGTAGCCAAAATGCTGAGATATGAGGTAGTATAGTATGTGACATTAGAAAATTATTGTTGCCTTGTGAAGGCAGCTTAGGGAAGGGAGGAATTGCATACAGGCAAAAATAAGTGCAGTAGATAAATTGTGAGGTAAACTGGCTATGAAAGTACAGGTGATCAGGAAGGAAAAGGAAAGTATGTGAAATGAATAAACCAAGCTCCTTTAGGAAGGATCCTTTGCTAGTAGGTGACAAGTTTTACTCGGGCCACATCTCAAAATCACGAACTTGCCACTTTTTTTCCCCTGTAATATTGTACTATTATTATTATTATTATTATTATTACCCCGCCTCCCGGTAATATTCGTAATATTATTATTACATAGAAAGAGAAACAAGCATTGAGTCTATTGGGTCTCTGAGAAGTTACATAGAAAAAATATTGTAAAATTACTGCTTAGCCTCTGAAAACAAAGAGAATTGGAAATCTAGGTAACTGTAGTACTTCATGAATTGTAGTACAGACAGTTACTGGCCTGTGTGACTTTCTGTTTTGCAGGGTTAGCATTCTGGTAAAAATATGGGATTTGTAATGTTTTGCAGTCAGCTGGAGAAGGCATAATAAACATTTTGTTTTCTGGCAGTCTGAGACTTGAGGAAGGAAGGCAGTTTCCTTTTGACCTTAATTTATGTGCTGATAAAATTAGCTTTGGACAGACAAATGTTTTGCCTTTCAGATTTGATTTGCATACTCAGATTTGCATCAGCAACCCAGTTACAAATGCAATGATGAGACACTTCCAAACTTCCCTTAAAATATCCAGTTAAATTTCAGCCCAAGTCAGTGTCTCTTTCAAGCTACAGAAGAAAGATTTAATAGGTTTATGACACTATCTGGAGACTGACAAAGTTCTTGAAAAAATATAGGGAGAATCAGGAAAGATTCCCTTTTCCAGGAAATTAAAATTAATTTCCTAGAGGGTTACTAATGCTAAATTACATTTTTTTTTTATCAGTGCTTTTGATCATACTTAGGAACAACTGTTTGTGATAAAGCTCATAATCTAAATGGTTTATAAACCATCAGCTTTACTGAATTTGGATAGGCAAATAGAAAAAAATTGGGAGACAAAGGTGTTATTTAAATATTGTTGTTACATTTTGATATTTATATTGTGTTAGTTCATGCACTGTTGCAGGTGCAGTGGCATAAACTTTTACACAGAGAGATGGTCATAACCACAGGGTTGAAAGTCCGAAATATGAAAGTAGGACATTAATGAAAAAAATACCCAAGATATAAGGAGAGTCAAGAAAAAGTTAACAAGTCTGGTTAGTATGACATACAACAGTGAAGGTAAATTAATTGTGTTATATATGTCAATAAGATTGACATACTTTACAGCTAATATATTCCAGACTTTCTCTGTTTTGGAGGGGAAGGAAAAAGAAAACAAAGCAAGCAACCAACCAACTTACCAAACCCCATCAACTTGTTAAGTACATAAGCTGAGCAAATACCTTTTCCAAGAAAGGTTTATTGTTCAAGTTAGAATTGTGACTGAGCAGCCTGTCAGAGGCTGCCAGAAAGGTACATCCCAGTCATGCCTAGTGAAAGCAAGTTCAGAATTACTGCTGAAGTTTATGGGACTGTTCTGGGCTCAGAGCAAAAAGAGGTCAGAGATTACAGAAATATATTCTGTGATAAGCAGAATTTTTTACAGCACTGATGCTCTCGGATAATGGGAAAGTAGCAGCAAAATAAAATCTCAGTAAAAACCAAGAACTAATGTGGGTTTTTTCACTTTCTTTAAGGCAAATCTAGAGAGAAACTAAAATACTAATAAGTGGAGATGTTTCCAGATTGTTATAATAATTAATATTGGTTACTTATGTGGCACAGTGTGAGTGCATGAGTCTGTTTTCTGACTCAGAAATTAATTATGCTATTATGTACACCTTGACTTGCAGAAAGAGGTCATCTTTGTGAATAAGAAGAGAGCACCAAGGAGGCCCTTAACCAACTTTATTTTTCAGTTGTAAACCAGTCCTTGATAAAATATGCCTAATCCTATTGAGAGCTATAGACTGATTTCTTGCATTACTGGAATTAAGGAGTGTGAAAATAAAATTGATTTTAAAATTTTTTTCCAAGTTACATAACATTTCTCGGTACTATTTTTTAACCTAGGCTTTATTTTCACAGAAATATCATTTAATAGGCATTTCATCCTTGGTTTAGTAATAGTTCTCATCTCTATTCGCTAAATAATCATTTTAAAAATTCTCAGGTTTGACAGAGATATGAAAGGAGTGTTCTATTCTTCATAATTCTCCACCTGTGTTCTTATCATAAAACAGCATTTAATTTTGCCTTTTGAGGTTTTAGCTCATTTTTGAATCTCGAGAGACTGTTACCAAGTTAGAAGTGTCTTCTCATACTTGCCATTATAAAAAAAGTATGTATCAAAAGCACTAACAATTTTAAGTTATGTTTTAAGACTGTTCATGGATGAAAGGAGTCATAATCACAGAATCATGATGGTGTCTGCAACGGGCCAGAATCTGGCACTGGTCAGCACTGTGTGCCCATAAAGGCAATATCCCAGCTCTAAATATCTTGAAAATTCCATGGAACAAATTGAAAGAAAGCTATGAGAGAACAGTTTTCAGTATGAAGAACTGATAAAGGACACTGGCACTCACCACTGAATTTTCTAAGGGCTGCAATGTAAGTCTGTAGTAGTTGATACTGAGTGATACCAGAGAAATCCGAAGGTAATGAGATCAAAAGTACCTCTGGTCCTTGTTGTACTTACCATCTAACATAAAATGTGAATTTTTTATTCTCTGCCCAAACCTTGAGCTTCCTGATCTAATTTTGTATTGTCTCACAGCAAGGGACTAATGGTGAATTTTTCTTATGTGAATGTAGATAATCAGTTCCATAAATATACCTTCCAATAATCTTGAAAAGATTTTTTTCACCTTTGAATTTCTTTCTTTATGTGCCAATAACATAATAATATCAAAATTAACAAACTAGTATACATAGCATGAAATAAGTCCTCTACTTTGTGTTTACCTCCTGTAGTGAATTCTATTATGAATGTGTCATTTACTGCCTTCCTGTGGCATAAAACCCTTTCTGACTCAGCAGTATCCTAAGATCCTGTTTGTTTCAGGCTTAGCACTGAGTAAGACATGTCCTAGATCTCACAATAATGTAAACTGGGGCAGGGGGGAAATCAACATTTGGAGAAAAGGCCAAATAGTTTTGTAATAGGATGCTTCTGAACACATGCGGAGAGCTTGGTGTTGTTAAAACAATTGAGAGAGGGGAAGATACATTAATGATTATAATGCAGATGAGAAGTTCAAAAGTGCAGAATAAATGTTGCTTGTGCAGATGTTTATAGCCTATCCATGGGATTCATGCATCATTATTCTACCAACACAGCTAGACCTTCACTGCCTGTTAGTTCAGTCTTAATGTTTAAAGATGTCATTTGTGTGAAGTGGGGAATAACATCTGGAAAGATGTTGAGAAACTGTTCATATCTGTAAACACATATAAAAAGGACTGTCCTATATAGAACAATTTGTTTTTTTCCCATATACATGTAGACAATGGAATGTAGATTAAATCCTTATGATAACATTTTGTTTTCCTGTCTAATTTTTATTGCTGTGAAGGTGCATGATAATGTTTGCATAAAAATAAATGTTTGCTCTCATAGGAACTTTTTGTATTAAAAAATATCAATGAACTGGTATCAAGCTCTGTTACACAAGCTGGACTTTAATTTGCACTGTATTTTCAAGGAGTCACTTAAAGCAAAACATTGCCAGCTGGAAGCACATTTTAATGTAACAGTATTCACTCTTGCAGTCATTCTTTTTATTCCAGATTGTACCTCATAATGTTATACCAACATTATAATTGAAAAATCTAATGGAAACAATTAGCATCAGAAATGCTTCATACGTAATATGTACTTGCATTGGTACAGATTGTGGCATAACTTAAAGGAGAACAGAAAAATCTTTAACTCTGCCCAAATGCGGGCTTTCAACAAAGAGGTAAGGCAGTGCTTTGGGGAAAAAAATAATTTGAAGTAATCAATCCTTCCTATTCTCTTGTCCTCATTTCCATCTCCTGCTCTATTAAAAACATAAAACTCGTACTTCTTTCCATTCTTCAAGAATTTATTTACATCTGGAAGCTGACAAGTTTAGCAAGTAAGCGAAGGCTAAGGTCAGATCAAAAGGTAAATTTAAAGGAACTTTAAAGCTTGACTACATGCCCCCAGCCTAAGCTAGCATTTCTGGTTTTAACTATGCATCACAGGATCAGAGTCACCTTATGATTTCATCACTGTCAACTTTAATCCTAGTCACAAGAGTTACTGAATGATAGAATGAAGCATAAAATGGTTTGGCACCAAAGCAACCTTCAAACACCACCTAGTTGCCACCCCCTGCTGTGGGCAGTGACATCTTCCACTCCACCAAATCACTCAGGGCTCCATCCAACCTGCCTTGGACATTTCAGGGATGGTGCATTGACTTCTCTGGGCAACCTGTTCCCGTTCCTCACCACCTCCGAATAAAGACTTTCCTCCTAACATCTAACTCAAATCTCTTCTCCTTTGATTTAAAGCCATTCCCACTTGTCCTATCACCACATGCCCATGTAAAAAGTCTCTCTCCAGTTCTTTTTTAGGCCCAACTGCAAGGCTGCTGTGAGGTCTGCCTGGAACCTTCTCTTCTCTGGGCTGAACAACCCCAGCTCCCTGAGCCTGTAATTCCCTGTTGGCTCATGTCCAGCTTCTTGTCCACCAGAGCCCCAGAGTCCATCTCCACAGGGTGCTCTCAGTGAGTTTTTCTCCCATCTGTACTCATGTCTGGGATTGGCCTCACTCAGGTGCAGCACTTGGCCTTGTTGAACCTCTTGAAGGGGATCTGGGCCCACTTATGGAGCTTGTTGAGGTCCCTCTGGATGGCATCCTGTCCTTGTGTTGTGCCAGTTGCACTGCTTATCTTTGTGTCATCTACAAACCTGCTGAGGGAGCACTCCATCTCATTCTCTGTGTCATTGATAAAGACATTAAAGAACGTCAATTCCAAGACAGAGCCCTTAGGGAAAGCACTGGTCACTGGCCTCTACCTGGACAAAGAAAGATTGATCACGACTCTGGCTGCAGCCATCCAGCCAATTCCTCATGCACCAGTTAGTCCATCCTCAAACCCATTTGTCTCCAGTTTAGAGATATGGATATCATGTGAGACCATGTCAAAGGCCCTGAAGAGGTCTAGGTGGGTGACATCAGTCAGTCTTTCCTCATCAACTGTTTCAGTCATTCCATCATAGAATGACTGAAATACCATATACCATTATCCATGGATACATCATCCCTACAAAGATTCCATCACGTCTTAGCCTGAAATAATTCTTCCTTAGTTTTCAGCCCTACCAAAAGACCTGACCAATAGTCAGTTGTTCTGCCTGAAGTGGAACACTGCTAGTACTGAAAGCAATAATGAGGAACAATTGCTCTGGGCTTAATCTGGTTGTAACCTCTGTGCTTCTGCTTAGAGTAACTGCAAAGCACTTCAAGTCAGCATGCTATAGCAGCTATCCTGTCCAGAGCAGTGAAAACAAAATTCAAGTGATCAGTGCTGAGAAGAACAGGTCCAGAAAACAAGAAACAGGCCTGCAAAACTCCTTGTTAACAGCCTTTTACACTGAATTTCATTTTCCAGCAAGAGCATTTTGCTGAAGATTGCATGGTGTATTGATATTAGTATAAAATAGGTTAGAGAGAAGCTTTATCCATAATTTAAGTTACTCTCTTAGAGAAAATGCAAGTAAACTGATGGATTCTGAGAAAAATATCTCTACAGGGTGGCAAAGAAATATCTACTGTATCTACTTATCTGAAATATCTTTTCCCAGTGGCCCAATTAACTTTATTGTGTCACTAAGTTTCAATTTTTTTTGCCATCAGAAAAGGTGTTTTTGCTCTGAATTATACAGTGACCTTGTTTATATCACAAACTCCAAAATAAGGTGACAATTCTATCATGTATTTCATATAAAACATTTCAAAGAAGAAACTTGAAGCTGTAGAATAGAGGTTTTTAGATAATGTGCATTGTGTATTTGGTGTCTGAAAAAGTGACTAATAGTGTGTCACTTTTCTTGAATTGATATCTTTTGAGGGAAAGTGAAGAGGCTATAAAATGCAAATGTAAAATTAATTTGTTTTGCAGTTATCCATTTTTAGAAAGCAGAGCAGCCTCCACAATTACTTCTCTCTAAATGAAATGAAAAGAAAAAAAAATAAAAGCCTGCCATCTCTTTGGAGCATTATGATTTCCAGCTGTGTAATTTGATTTTTGGCAACAGGATTTCCTGAAAACAGCAAAATAAACCAAAAACGCTTTTTTTTTTTTTTTTTTTTTTTTTGTGGTGGCTAAGTGCTTTAGTAATCATGTGTGTCTAATTCCTGATCATATTTCAGAGTGGAGTTTTTTCACTATACTCAAAATCTGTGGAACTTAAATGGGTTGTGAGGAAGATTGGGACAACTGGAAAGTTTCATGAATGGCTCATCAGAGAAATGTCTGGCTTCCCTGTTGTGGAACAACTGGAGGAAATACACTTTGAGGAAATACTCTTTAGAATACTGTTTGAGTCAAGTGCATCCTTATTTGCCTTGGTGTTAGGTTGCTGAACAATAAACTTTGTAGGTGCTTGGGAGTAATACAAAGCTTCAGCAGACCTAAAACGGTGCAAAATTCAAAAACCCTTGGAAAAAAATGGCATGGCAAGATTTCCAGTTGTTATACTCAAAGAACATTATCTCACAGAAAGAGATGATCCAAGTGCCTCTGCAGGTTGCAAATCAAATGTAAATTAAATAAAGTGAATAAATTTAACTCTTTCAGCTTATGTTATTTTGCTTCAGAACAATTTTTCGAGGGGAAGCCATGAATGAGACCACTGTGAGAAGTCCAAAGCTGAATTTGTCACTTGGCATGCAAACCAAAAGATGGATCTGACAACAGTCAGGTATTTACCAATTAGCTTTTCAATCCTGTTGATGGGCTTGCCCAGCAGAGCCATCAGACAAGGAATGACTTTTAAATAACTGGAGTTCTTGGAGATTCAGAACCTAAGATTCACAACCTGCAATTGCTCTTTTCAGCCACCATTTTTCTCTAACCTCCTGCATACTCTGGCCTTGCAAATATTTAGGTTGGACTTTTTTGCATTTTACTTGTAATTATCACAAGTTTGTCTAAACTAAATTTTTATTTTATTACAAAAGAACATTAGAAAAGTCACAGTTTTCATTGGCTTTAATTCTGGCATGCAAGGCAATACATACTGGAAAAAAATACTGCATTCTGTGATAAAAATTCATGTTAGATGGTAAGGTGCCATTGTGAAGATTTTTGTTATGCAATCTTGCACAACACCCAGAGGAAAACTAGTTGAGGTTTCAACAAATAACATAGGCATGGTAAGTTGTTAACAGAAGCTAATGTGTTTAAAATGACAGTTTGCACAGCGTAAGTGCACTTAGGATTTATATTCAAGGAGACATTGGTAACTCAACTAGATAAGATTCTGCAAGGATATATTGCTTTGATATAATTTTTTTTTTTTTTGGCAAACACCATAGGGATTCAACATAAAGGACAGTACAAATCCAATATCACATTTCTGTCATTTGAATGATCTTGGTATCCATAAATTGAAACTATAATCACATTAAAATGTGCTTCACAGTAAGTTGATAAAACGAATAAGGTTCTTTTGAAGGAAAAAGCCCTTCTGCTATAGCACACAAAAAGATTTTAGAAAATACCTTGTGTTATTTGTAGCTATTTTACCACCACTCCACAGATTTGCTGAATTCACAAAGATCTATTCAATGCCTCTAATTTATGTGAATGTTGTTAATATAAAAACTTGTTTTTTATCCAGTGTTCCTTCCCTCTTCAGTCGAACACAACACCATCATCTAAAAAACTCTGTAACAAGCTAAAAGATTTAAACATTATTATGAAATACTGCATTCGTTTGTTTCTTTAAATGTGTCAGAACTGATTTTCAAGATATTGTGATAGCTGCTTCCTGGGAAATATATAACCTGGTGGCTGAGGTGAACTGCAAATGCTCTGGCTTTTGGCTGCCTGCAGCTCTCCCTGGGCTTTCTCAGCCCTTCTGTGCACACAGGTAACCATCTCAAAACATCCCTCACCCAAGAGAGGGAGAGGTACTTGAGGAAGGCAATATAAAATGCATTACTATTATTATTTTTAAATGATTTTTTTTTAATTTAAAGAATTGCATATATTTTCTGTGTTTTCCAGTAAAAAAATTAATCGTTTTGAACACTTAAGAGCTTCTCAGTGTTCACACAATTTTTTTTCTTTTTATGATCAATCTGAAAAAAGATTATATGGGAAATTATAGTCAGGCCTATGGAGCTGAGCAGGCAGTAGTGCAAAGAAAGCACAGAAGTGCTTACAAGGCCTAGGCACTGCTGAAAGGTTCAGCACATGAACAAGACATGAAGTCTTTTTTGACTTAGAAGAAAAAAAGAGAAATGAGGCTAATAACAATGTTTAAATGCTTATCTAAAAAGCATTTTGAATTTGAAAGTGTCTAAGAGTAGGGTAAATTTCTGAAACACTTCTATATTTCTGATATTAAGGTGATGCCAGCACATTAAGTCTCTCAGGGAAAATGTTTAATAAGGCATTATTTTCAAATGTTCATCTGTAATTTGCTTGGTATGTACTTATCTTTTGGAGTTGCTACATCATTTGAAGTCTAATTTTAATCACTGAAGGATGAAATGGGAGAATTTTAATCCTGCTTTAAGTGCTCATCTCAATACAGCATTAACTGTAGTGTTGCTACTGATACCTCTGTAATATATCTGACAAAAGCAGATTGGACAAGCTGGATCAATCAATTACTTCAAACTTAATGATTTTTTTTTCCCAACCATGTTTTCTTATACTTCATGAGAATCCTCTGGATTTTTCATGGCTTAGGTTAAAATGAATAGTAGAAAATGGGTCATGGTTTAAATATGAGGATGGAAAAGTAATTAAACAAATGTGTGTGTGTGGAACAGCACCAAGGAAGTAAAAGGTTATGTATAACTTATTTTTTTCTATTTCATCATCTTGTTTTTTCTTTTGGGGGGGGGTAGGGTGATCAGTTTTTGGATGGCTGATTGGTTTTTTTTGTGTGATTTTTGTTTGCTTTTGTTGTTTTTGCTTTGCTTTGTTTTGTTTTGTGTAGGTTTTTTTGTTTGTTTGTTTTCCTGAGTTTCATAGCAGGATATTATTTTTTAAAACCATTTTTTTTGTCTATGCATAGATGGGCTGGCTTTTCTGGCAAGTGTTTTTCTTGTTCCTTTTTGAACAAGGGGGAAAGAAGGTCTTCTTTGAAATGAGGCAGTAAATAGAAGAAAATAGAAAAACTGCTAGCTTCAGTGTTTGTTGGTACCAGACTAAAAGCATCCATAACACTCTTTAAACTCAGCCATACATACACTTACACTCATGCTCATATAGACACAATGAATATATATGCCAGAGAAAAATTATACAAAATTCTAACTCTCACCTGCAAATTTAATGTGTTTGAAAGCATAACATGAGTTGGTTTTCTTACACAATTCCTTCTTTCCTTAATGAGGTCTGTAAGACATGTGATAGGTAAATCTGAAGTCTGCTGCGCTGAATTTTTCTGAATATGTAATTACATTAAGCATAGAGGGAAAAAAATAACTCTATTATGAAAGTATGGAAGACTCATGCTGATATAAGGGGTTTTATTGCTGCAACAACAAATGGTTCTCAGGTAGGGATTAATTCCTCTGTATGCTTCCTGACTAAATAATTACTGATGTCTAAGGCATTGAAAGATTTTGAGAGACTCTATGCTACAAGATGCTGGCTCATTTCTACCTACTCTGACAAAAGCTTCAGAAAATGGGACTTCTCACTGGCACTTGGGAAGGCACACATATCACACTGTGGGTTTCTGTAAGCCGAGGATACAACAGAGGAAGTTTAGCTTCTGCCTAGCACATTAAAACTGCAAATACCAAAATCCTGTCCCTGCCTTCCTGTGCTTTGCCATATAAAATCTGCCTCACAGCTTCTTACCTGCTTGAAATGGTTAAAGGGAGGGTGAAAAAGCAGTCTGGTCTCAGTTTTGCTGACATTTGATATCTGAAAAACCCTCAGCATATGGGAGTTCTTATTAATTTTAGTCATCAAATTCTTTAATATAAACTTGAGTGGATGCATTTTAGAATCAAGGTTGTAATATCCAGGGAAGACATGCCATGACTACAGCATTAGCATAAAGTGGCACTTGCTGATAGCTGTGCATCCTTCTCTTCCTCTTCTTGATCCAGCATGTGCCCAGGGGCCAGGAAGGCCAAGGGCACCTGGCCTGGATCAGCAATAGTGTGGCACCAGGACCAGGGCAGGGATTGTCCCCCTGTCCTGGGGACTGGTGAGGCCACAGCTCAAATCCTGTGTCCAGTTTTGGGCACTACAAGAAATGCATTGAGGGGCTGGAGCGAGTCCAGAGAAGGGCAATGGAGCGGGGGAAGGGTCTGGAGCACAAGTGTGATGAGGAGCGGCTGAGGGAGCTGGGAGGGCTCAGCCTGGAGAAAGAGGGGCTCAGGGCAGAAACCTCATTGCCCTCTGCCTGAAAGGAGGCCATAGCAAAGACAGGAATCAGCCTTTTTCCCCAGGGAACTAGAACAAAATGGCCTCAAGCTGCACCAGGGGAGGTTCAGGCTGGACATGATGAAGAATTCCTTCACTGAAAGGGTAGTCAAACACTGGAATGGACTGCCCAGGCAAGTAATGGGCAGTAAAGAGTCACTGCCACTGAAGGAGTTCAAGAAATGACTGGATGTGTCACTTACTGCTGTAGCCTAATTTACAAGGTTTACAGAGTCTAGTTAGTTGGTCAAGGTTTGAGCTCCATGATCATGGAGGTTGTTCCAACCTTTAATGATTCTATGATTCTATGATTTTTCCTTGTCAGGTTCAGTTCTCCCTGAAGGAGGCCCTAGCAAACCCCCAAAGTAGCAAAGTTAGGCTATAAACATTAATAAAAATGTGTATAACTGAGAACAGAACTCAGTAAAGAGAAACACACTTTCAAGTGAATGGAAAGAAATTTCAAAAGAAAAATAAAAGTGAAAACCAAGTATTTTTTATGTCTCCTGAACTTTAACTACCAGCATAGTACAGTTGAAGTGCTATAAATGAATATATTCAGGGCAGGTAGCTCAGAGTGCAGCTGCAGAGCGAGCAGTAGGCTGAGCTTGGGGGGACAGAGGCAGGAGGAAAGAGGTGAAGGTGTCACCCCTGTGAAGGGGTGATGACCCTCTGCATGACAAATGGCCCAGGACCTGTGGCCCAGCCAGGTGAGGGACACCCAGGGACATGACAGGAGCCATCGTCCCCCAGACTTTCCATCATTTAGATTGTGAGGGGCAGAACCTCGGGCTTTGCTTTGTTCAAGGCCCCTCCTCAGGGACACCCAGCTCAAGATGTCATTTTGTTCCTGCACCATGATTAAATTATTGTAAGGATCGAGGTGCCTGAAACTCTGAGCTGGGAAAATCAGGGTCGAGCTAATAAGGAAACCTTGTCTGACTGGGAGTGTGGTCTGAGTGGCTGGGAAGGGTCCTTGGTCCCAGGTCAGGTGGTGACAGAATGGCTGCCAGGGTGGCACCTGGATGGGCAGACAGGGAAGGAGCAGGAGTACACTGGTTTTGTTTTCCCTTACATGAATATGGTCATGGCACAGTGCCCCATCCAATATCTAAAATGTCTTTTTGGTATGTAGGGAAAAAAAGCATGATCAGAATTTTTTCAAGAAAAAGATGTTTCACTGATTTGTTTTACTGGATTTGTAAATCAGTGCTGGGGGGTTTTAAACATTAATTGACCTTATCTCTGTAGATCCTCTCTTACTGCCCTTTGAGAATCCTGACATATATATCTGCAGTACTTGATCTGATGTGGGAGAGAAGTGTCATTTTTAATGAATTCCTATAATGCATATGCATCATACACAGCTTTGTCTTGCACAATTTCATGTTTTCTGTTTTCTATTTTTTTTTTTTTTTTAAGAGCACTAAATATTCTGGTAAGATATTTTGAATAATTTAGCAGGAGAAGGGTAGTGCTTTTACAAGACACATCAGGAAGGGGAAAAGCATATTTTTGACATCTTTTCATGTGAAATTATGAAAATTGAGCTAATCATTCCTGTGTAAAAGTGAAACTGAATACAGATAAAAGCTTGTTTACCTGCACTGTTAGTGTTTTTGTTTAATAGCCAAGTAAGTACCCCAAGACATAAGTGGTCACTTATCTTCAAGTAAAAAAGGCGTGGAAACTGAAGAGTGAGGAATGTTCACTTAAGGGACTTCTGAACACTCAGAAGACAAAAGTAATTGTGTGCTAAGTGTAGGTAATAAGGAAAAGTTATCAGGTTTTGAGTTTTTCATCAGCTCGCTTAAAACACCATGCCTGTAAAATTCAAGTTCTCTATCAAAGGAGAGAAAATATAGTTTGGTATTATCACTCTTTGGTGATGCTTAATCTGCCATATATTTAATATATTGCAGTTTTAATATTTAATTATTAATATTCTTAATATTGCAATAATCACATACATTAGAGTACTGTTGCTTTGGAAATGCTACTACTTTTTTTTTCTTAGTCAACAGTACATCTGATTGCCCCTGAACTGTATGCTGGCAAGTGATCAACAGGAATAATTAATTTTATACCAAAATATGTATGGACATGGCTATTTCTGCTTTGCAAAATAGTAAACATCAATGCTTATAAAGATTTTATTTATTTCCACTTATGCTTTTGATTGTAAATTCATAAACTAATTATAAACTAATGATGCTGCAATGACTTCTCTTTAAAAATATACGTAACAACTTCACTCTTTGAGAAGAGAGCACACATTTGAAATACTCCTTTTCATCAATACAAGCACTGCATCACATTAAAAAAAATGAAGAAAGTACTGAACAGGTCTAGCTATCAAAGTGACTATCCAGCTGGAAATTGTAATGGCCTTAAAAAGACTTGATCATAGTGGTGAAATTCCATTTCTGATTTTCACAATAGGTAGCAAGAAACTGCCTATAATGCACTTTAATCTGAATTTAGATTCTGAATCCATTTGACCAAATGACCACTGGAAAACGGTTAGTGAGAGACATTGAGGTAGTTTCTATGTCTGTCAAACTGTGATTTTTTTTGCTTTTGCCATCCTATGATTTGCCTTCTAAAAAAAAATTATTATTATTACTAGTACTACTACTGTTAACCTCTACTATTACCATTACTATTAACCAAATTAACTATTAACTACTATTATCAGATAACATCATCAGTCTCTATTTATATTACATTGATCTACAGGTGGGTAAAATATAAACCCTGCCTGCAAGGGAAAGGGGCAAGATATTGGAATTATCTTGCAGAAACTTACAAATTTAATATAAAACATTTGTTCTGTTGCAGTTTTTATCCCACTTAGAGTATGTTTTGTGGTTTTTTTTTTTTTGCTTGTTTGTTTGTTTTTTAAGTTCAAATATTTTCTTAGCTTTTCACAAAACCAAAAGACAAAATCCATTATCTTTGTAAGCTTCAGACTCTATATCTGAAAGGTTTGGTGAACTGAAAAACCATACAATAATTTAAAGTAGCCTCTCCTGCCTTTGTTTGAGACACATCTGTTCAGATATTTCTTGTTTAGCAGTGATAACGTGGCTGTTGCCCAGCAGTTTAATTAGCACTTGCCTACCTAATCTCTTATAGCAGATATTATTACTGAATTCAGGGACTCTGAAAATCCCATATCTGACAAAGCAGGCTTAATAATGAAAATCACTATGTTTTTACGTTTTATTTGTCTTGGCAAGAACACCTACTAGAACACATACATTTTTCACTAGCTAGAAAACATGCAGTTCAGAGTTGCAATCCCCGAGCTGTTCACTCTTCAGAAAAAGAGAATTGAGCAGGAATTAAAATTGAATGAAAACTGGAGGGGGAGTTGCGGAGAAAGACAAAGCGTACAACAGAGCATCATTTTCTAGACAGATGTTAATTTGTTTCTCACTGGGTGAAACCAATCTGCTGTAATGTATCTGTGTGTACATTTTGAAATGTTTTTTGAGCAGAATATCTGTGAAGCACTGGGGGTTGATTTCAGCCCCTGGGTTTGTTCAGTTGTCTGATTTCTTCACATAGGCTATCTTGCTTGGCTCCTGCTTTACAGCTGCTGAGAGCTGATTTTTGGTAACTTACACTCTCTGGAGGTGGGAAGGGGGAAGTAATTTTGTGTTTTGCTGAAAGGAGGGGAAATATGCTTAGCCAGAAAGCATATTCTGGTGTTCAGAAACAATGCCACCTTGGTTTTATCTCTTTCTCTCTAGCCCTGCTCTTGTCAGGTGCGTGGGGAAAGGGAAGATGAAGGATATTGTTAGTTACTACGTATGGACTACAAAGCTAAAAAGCCAAGGTATGGAGATAGGATTTTCTTTCACTAGCAAACTGGGATTATTGTGTCCTTCTAGCAAAAAGTCCCTTAGCAAACATGGGTATGTGCTCTGCTGTACAAGTGCTGACCCTCAGTCTTAGAAATTGTAAGGGTTCTTATTCGTGGCTACACAGAAAAACATTTCTTTGTGTTTTCCCACCTGTGCTACGGGACCCATCACAGTTCATGATCTCATATCTGAATAAATTGGCACCAATCTGGGTTTCAGTTCAACTCTTGTGCTGTAACTTGTCTTTGTTCATTAGCTTCTACTCAGGGAGATGTCCTGTGCCATCAGCAGAATGCAGAGGACAGAAAGGGTGGGTACTGCTGTTTCAACCCCGTGGTGAGGTCTCTCCTCCCAGGACTCACTGCTCAAGGTCTCTCCATCTGCAAACATGGGCAATTTAGTCATCACCTAATTACAATCAACTTTCACATTCCAGGTTGCCACCTTGCTAACTTTTCTCTATGGACTAGTCAGGAAACCAAGTTTCTGTTGGGCACTTGAATTAGATACCTAAAGTAGACAGTCTGAGTAGTCAGCACTCAAAATCTCAATTTTCCACAATTTTTTACAATGTACAAATTAAATCATTCTTAATAATCATCTTGTGGTAAAATGAAGAAAATAGAATGCTTATATTTTTGTTTCTTTCTTAAAAGGACATATCTCCAATCTTTGACATTGTATTGAGACTCACTACTTCTGTGTGTGTACTTTAGCAATAGGTGTAAAATGTCAACAACAAATCATAATGATGAAATGGGTAATGAAAATTGAATGTAATGGTTCTCTTGGAGCGATCTCAAATTCTGCTGGGTAGCATATACTTGTTTTAATCAAACTGGAGAAAACTTAAAGGAAATAACTGATTATAGCCTGATGTGATCATATTGAATATTGATAAAAATATTGATAAAGTTTTCTTTAATATTTTATTAAAATTAATACATTTGTATTTTTGTTTTGACAATGCTAGACCCATCTGGGGACAACTTGTAACATCAGTAGCTGAAGAAATTATTTTCAGTGCTGCTGTTTTGTAATTCAGTGCCTTTGAAGTGCACTAGTTCCAATACTTTTAGTGTATCTTCAAAAAATACAACATTTTTTGTTACTATAATTTGATGGTACAAAGAGGCTTCTTAGTACTACTAGTAATATTCCACAAGTTCAAAGGGAGTGGTTCTTGTACTACAGTGACCAAGATACACATTGATGAGTCAAATTGTTTTTTCTCTCCTCTTCATTTCAGATGAGCATAAGATATGGTCATAAGGTGGCTGTAGAGCTTTCCCAAGTTGCTAGTCACAAATTAGAGATAATAAATTAAGTACACTTGCATAAAGAAGAGCAAGTACAAACTGACCACAGATAAACGTAAGGTATAAATTAAATAGGGGCTGTGGAATACAAGATAATTTCTAAACAATTAAAAATGGAGACTTTGATGCAATTTCCAGCAGGGATTTAAAAAAAAAAAAAAAAAAAAAAAAAGAATAATAATGAAAAAGAAAAGTGGTCTTAACATAAGAGTTACTATCAGAATCTCTATTTTCTCCTTGGATAGTTCTGATAGACAAGAAGAAATATTGACTGAGAAGACCTGGCCTTGTTTTGCCATTAAAAATATTGGATTACTTAATAATGGAAGAGAAAAAGTGATCGTTTTTAAATTCTTTCAAAGTCTGTACCTAGTAGGTGCACCGTACACCTACTGTGTGTTTAGGAGTAGTTTTATTGTGATAAAACTCGATGAATTTTGTTTGTGCATAATTCATTTTATTTAATATTCAAGTATATATCATATTTCCCCCTGAAAGGTTATTTTCATTAACCTCCAGTATCTCTACATGTTCATTTTAGTGAAATGGTTCTTATTATTTTTCTAATAAAAGACAGAATAATGCATTTATATGCAGATTAAATGAAAAGCTAAGCAGCTGTTGGCAACTCAAGAATAGATCAAAGTACTAACTTATGAAATCTTCAGTTCCTTATTTGCTTTTGGATGATTTTTCACTACCTTATGTTTACTATGTAACTTTTTTGATTCTAACATTTTAGAATTTAATTTCAATATCTTTTGTTCACAGCGGTTAATCCTTTTACCATTGCATTATGTAACCACCTTTTCAATAAGGTTTGATTCACAAAGAAGTTAATAAATCTACATCATTGAATGCCTTGATGGGACCTGATATTCTAATAGTCTTTAAAATATGCCTTCCACCACAGATTTGCAGGATATTTCACACTGGAAACAAAATATCTGTCACATAACACTATGAGTTAGTTCTGAAAACTTTTTTTTTTCTATTTTCTTGTTAAAAGGCTGATTTATATGATAATAGGAACAATTTTATATTATACTGAAATTTTTCCATACCAGACTATTTATTAATGCCATGATGCTATGTTGGATGTAAATGACAAAAACAAAACAGAACAAAACAAAACAAAAACAGCAGGAAAAAACTAAAAAACCACACAAAAAAAAACCCATAAAAAAACCAAAAGCAAAATAAACAAACAAATTAATTAAAACCAAACAAAAAAAGGAAAACAAAGGCAAAATAAGACCTTAAATAGAAAGCAGCCAAGTCAAAGATTAATTGAAAACTTTATAAATTAATTCATTTTCTAGTCAGGCTGAAAATTTCCAATATGTTTGGAAATCAAAGAACAGCAAAAAAGTACTATATTTCTAAAATCTTTTTGCCAGAGTGAAACACCTACTTTCTCATGAGTGTTTTGGGCACTTACTAATTTGATCCTTTTTGACAGTTTTACTATACTTGGCTGCAGTGGAGTGAGTTCTACTTTTTTTAATACCTTTGTTAGTTAGTACCTCAGTTAAGGTGGGCTGTAGTTCATCTGTTGTTCTGGCCCCCTCCAGCAATACCAGAACAGGAAAAAAATTATCATAACTAAGAAGAGATGCATACCTGACATGTCTGTAATGGACTAGACACAACATCTGAGTGTCCTTTTTCCCACTGGTCAGAAATCACACTCCTATACAGACAGGAAAGTGATGGGAGGGAAGGAAAAAGGCATTTCTTCAGAGACCAAGTGGTCTCCTGTTCATGGAGAACTTTGTCCTGTGGGACTCACGTTGGAGAAGCCTGTGGAGGATTGTCTGCTGTGGGAGGGGCAGGGTAGGGCAGGACTCCTCTCCCTCAGGAGGAGGCAGCAGGAGAGGGATCAGCGTGTGATGAACTGACCACAGCTCCCACTGCCCATCTCCCTGTGCCACTGTGGGCATGGGGGCAGAGAACTGCTGTAAAGTTGAGCTTGAGAAAGGACAAAGGGGTGGGAGGAAGGTATTATTAAAATTTGGTTTACATCTCATCATCCTACTCTGATTTTGATTGGCAATAAATTAATTTTCCAACGCTGAGTCTGTTCTGCCTGTGACAGTGTTTGTTGAGCGATCTCTCCCTGTCCTTAGCTCAGCTCACGAGCCTTTTGTTACATCTGCCTTTGTCCAGCTGAGCAGGGAGACACAGAGCAGCTTTGGTGGCACCTTGCACCTGGCTGGGACCAACCCATCACAGCATGTGCAGGCAGTCGAGTCACTCCTGAGCATCAAGTCAGGGAACTTCTGTCTAGAAGGGGAGCTTCCCAACGGAAGGAAAACAGGGAATTTTCCTAGATATGGCAAGTCCAGAGGGCGGTAATACAATTTTGTGGAGGAGTGTTTGTTTTAAAATCTGGATTTGCTATGAGTGACAATGTTTTACCATTTTGTTATAAATAAAATATTAAAAAAATCAAGTATAGTAAATGCTTTATTTTAAGTACTCATATTGTGCATTAAGTTCTATGTTGTTATGCAGTAATATGAATATAAAATATAATTATTTGACAGGGAAAAGTGAATATATTTTTGAGTTTAATGTTATCCCTTGTCTTCTTTTCCAACTTCCATTCCAAAAAGAGCTTTTTTATTAAGACTGGCCCAATTTTGAAGGCACCCTGATTTCAGTAAATTGAACAAATAATTTTGCTGGTTTCTGAAGTTATCTCTTCTTCTTAAAAAAAAACCAAAAACCAAAAAACAAAACAAAACAAAACAAAAAAAAAAAACCAACCACAAAAAACCCCCTCAAAAACAAAAAAACCCCAACCAAACAAACAAAAAAACACAAAAAACCCCCACAAACAAACAAACAAACAAACACCTGGATAAAAGGTAGTAATAGAGATAGGGTGAGACACTGAATTGCAGAAAAGAGAAAAGGTTTAGGTTTCTAATTCAACTTTTATGAGGAGGATATAACGCATAAATGGAATAAAATCTGTTTTGTAATATAACCTGTAAAAAATGTGGTTACATACAAATCTATATAATGTAAGTATGAACTGTGTGATTGTCATGATTTTGAGCAGGAACGTAGGAGGCATTTAAAAGATAAAAGAAATATCCAGAAGGAATCGGTTTAATGTTTGGGATTTTTTCACTGAGAGATAAGAATTTTGAGAAAAAGAAAATCAGTTCTGCTATGAAGATACTGTGTTAACTCTAAAAGAGAAATTCAATCAATGAAGTGTGAAATTGAAGATTTTTAATCACTTTCAGCAAAAATCTCAGTGTGTCCTTAACTATGGAGTTACTACTAATATTTTTATAATAACAAAAATGCAATAACAACTAGAGTTCATAAATAATCATCTAAAGCAGGCCAAGTTAAATAGGAGACCTGGATTTTGATTTTGATCACTGAATTCCTGCAACTAAAAATTTTCTTTCTCTTTCTTTCTTTCTTTCTTTCTTTCTTTCTTTCTTTCTTTCTTTCTTTCTTTCTTTCTTTCTTTCTTTCTTTCTCTCTTTCTTTCTCTCTTTCTCTCTTTCTCTCTTTCTCTCTTTCTCTCTTTCTCTCTTTCTCTCTTTCTCTCTTTCTCTCTTTCTTTCTCTCT
>VXBI01013959.1:590478-607978 GCA_013397375.1 Toxostoma redivivum | reverse complement strand
AGGAGGAACATCACAAAACTAGACTAAACAAGGAGTGATATAAGCACTTCTTTTAATGAAAAGTATATGAAAATTTATTAAATATGCTGTTTTATCACATGTTTTCTCAGCCTTTCATGATTATCCAGTCTTGGTTCTTTCTCATATTTTTGATATCCTCTATTTTCTACTTCATTACCCTTAATTTAATTTCTTTTAGTTCAGAAGAGGAAAAGATGGAAGTAGTTTCTTATTTCTAATAGAAAAAGTCCTTGATCTTTTTTCTCTGCTCCATCTGGACATAAACCCACAAATTCATGTTTAGCTGTACAGATGATGGTATCTATATCTATTTGTCTACTTCAGTCACTTCTCCTTTCTTCTGACATAAATCTGATCCTATATTTGTACTTTCCACATGTTGCCTTTCTACAGTATTAGCAGAGGACTGTGACACCAGTGACCCTCAAATTGCACAGCTCCAGATTGCACTCAGATTTCATTCTCATTAGCATTTCTTGTACCGTGCAGCAAAATTCATCATTAATAATTAAATTGTATATTTAAGTGTGCCTATAGGTGCAGAGAAGGACATGGAAGATACATAGAAGGTAAATCAGTTCTAAAATTGAGAAAATCCCTGAGGAAGTTTTAAATAATCACGGATCAAAATCTATTTCAGCTCTGTGACATTATCTTGAAAAATATACTAGCGTTTTCTTTACCTCCGTCCATTAGAGGTAGCAAAAAGACTCTACAGAGATCAAAAAGAGTGAAGCATCACTCAATGAAAGTTAGTCTCAGAGGAGTATTTGGGTTATAAGGTGCTCTTACAACCATTTCTAATTTTCATTGAATTCCTTTATACAAAGGTTTATTTCTTCAGTGCATGGAAAGGCGCAGTGTGAGTTTGCAGGCCAGGTTCTTTCAGAAAGGTGTGTGTGCACAGCAGGATTGTGAGCATGAGTGGGTGTGCAAGCAGAGCACCCCTGTGAGTGTGCAAAGAGGCACAGCCCACTGAGAGTGAGTGCACAGCTCACTGGGGTGAGCACCAGTGCAGTGCTGCAGTGGGGTGTGAAGGGCACAGGGGCAGCAGAGTGTGCAAGAGCCCATTGTGATCATCTGCTGCTGCACTGCAGGGTGTGAGTGTGCAGGAACTGCTGCAGGGTGTGAGTGTGCAATGACAGCTGCATTGTGTGAGTGTGCTGGACACCATTGGGAGTGTGCAGGACACTGTTGTGAGTGTTGGATGTAATGGAGGGGCTGCAATGTCCAGGCCTCTGGGCAAGGACTGAGGGAAAAACAAATGAAGTGGCTGTCATCATGGGAGGCTGCTCTTGGCCACCCAGCCAACATAGTGGCATCAAAAATTTATTGTTTAAGGAACCAAGGGATGCCTCCAAATCAACTGTCCTTATCCTTGTGGGGGAATTATGTCTGTGGGTGTTAATTGGGAACACCATACAGCTTGTAGGAAGAGATCCAGGAGATTCCTGAAACAGCTTTTTTGGTACAGTACTCAGGGAGCGGACTCAGAGAGGTGCCCTCTGTCACTTGTTTCTTGTTGCCAGAGAGAACAATAGCCATTTCTTGTGGCTGAAGTCGTGGATGGTAACCATCTTGGCCACAGCAACCATGCAGCTATTAAATTTGAAATCTCAGTTGTCTTGTCTGCACTCATCTTGCTCCCAGGCTGGACAAAGCATAGGCTAGCATGGCTGGAAAATCAGCATGTTTTGTTAATGTGTCCATGGCAAAGCTGTTATCCCAAAACGTGTTCTTTCCCATGGTGTGCAAGAGACCAATTCCCCACAGAGTGGAAGTATTTGATTTATTTTCAGTTCTGCACAGAAACAGGTGCTGGATGGCAAATCCACAAATCCAGCAACAGGACTATCAGTAATTTTCATTATTTACATATATTAAAAAACTAATTATGTGGTTCTCTAATTAATTAGTAGTCTATCTTCTATTGTTTAAAAGATTTCCCACATATTTGATGCAAATTATTCTGTGTGCTCAGTCTTCCTCTTCCCTAGAGTCAGTGGTTTCTTGGATTGGTGAGCCAGGAGCCAGTGGTTGTGATCTCCCCCTGCCAGAAATTCCTGTTATCCAGCTGGAGAGCTGAGTTTTGAATTTCTTTCTGCCATTGTCTTCCCTTTGGGACAACCCTTGGTGTCTCTCATGTTCCTACTGGGATGGTTCCTGTTGTCTCATCTTCCCATTGGTACAGCTTTTGGGTACTCTATTCCCCATTGGGACAGCTCTTGCTAGGGCTCAAGCCATCTGACCTGATCATGAGTCCCAATGTGACTGTAGGAAAAAGCAGTTCCACAATCAAATAAATATTATTGTGTCTGTTCATTTAACCAGAATGAAAAATTGTTTTACAAAATATCAAAATTTGTCCTCCACTTGAAGATATTTTTCTCATTTAAAATATTTTCAGAATTTCAATCAAAAAATATTGCTATGGTATTCATAGAATCAGAATGCAAAAAATTATTTCAGTATAGTAATGTATTTTGTTTGCTTTATCTAAGGAGTTTTAATTTTGAATGTATTCTAGAATATAGCATAAGTAGAGAAAAGGAAATGTTCTGATATTTTGATTTTGTCTTTGAAATTCAATGCAGCTAAGCACATCACTGTGCTTACCTGATCCACAAAGGTACCTGAGGAAGCTTTTTATAGGAATCTCATGGGATTTGTATTCCTAACTCAATTAAATCCTTTCTATTTCTTTAGATTTGATTTAACCAAAACATTCACACTAAGCTTTAAAGTAAACTTTGGTGAAAGGTGTTAAGTTTTCTTCTCAAACTCGAATAGTAGTGATTTTCATTTCCTTTGCCTAATGAGATTAAAGAACTGAATTACTGTATTATTCTGGTGACCTCTTTCTCTTTGGTAAGCTGTCTCAAGTGTGGCAAACATGTGGCATGTGGCATGTGGGAACAGGAAATGTCAAAGAGGGGAGCAAAGATTTACAAAATTTAATAACTTTCATAAGCTTCAGCTTCTTGACTTAATATGGACAAAAAAAGGAAAATGCCAGATGCTATAATAATATGCGTTCTTCTAAAACAGAAAAATGTGTACAAATAGATTTATAATGACTTTTTGTAATCCTGGAGTGCAGATTTACTATAGTTAATATTTTCTCTTTAAAGTTCAGTTAATATTGTTGTGTCTTGCTAAGTCTTTCATGAAGTTCCTTTTGGCTTAAGCTACCATGCTTGTACTTAGTAACATCTGCAGGAAAAGAGAATACATCATAAAAATATCTTAAATTAAAATTAGTTTCTGTTTTGTAAAAAAAATGTCCTTTCCTTAGGCATTTGATGGTGAATTATCCCAGTGTTATACATTAATAGAAGGTTTTCTTGTAGTTTTGGGAAATGAGAATACTTTTTTTGTTCCCAGAGTCTGTTATATTCTACCGTTGGTAGTCGTTAAGTAACAGGGTGGTTTTTTTATATGAAAGAAAACCTACAAACTGACAATGACTGCATTTCTTATATTTGGTTAATGCATATTTACTAATCGTTATGGTAGCTGGTGCTGTGTTGTGTGCTAGTAGTGAAGTTCTGAGAAATGTCAAGAATTTATTTTTCCTTTCAGTCATTCACACAGAAAATGTTGAAGGGCTCATGAGACTAAAAAGAAAAGAGAAGGAAAATGCATCTTTCCCAGAAGGTGGATGCTTTTCCACATGCACACACAACAGAGTACCAGTATTTATTATTTTTTGAAACTTTTTAAGACATGAAATAAGATAACAGAATAGACTGTTGCAAGGACAGTAATGTTTTAAAGTAAACATGCCACCTACTGAAGACACAGCGTTATGGTGGAGGCAGTTTGTGGGGATTTTTCCCCATCTTCAGTCATTATTTTCCCCTGTCTGGTGGCAGTACAGTGCAGGTCCTGATCTGACCTGCACTGTGGAAAATCCCTCCCATCTCCCAGCATGATGATGGTCCTTTCCAGCAATGATGGTCATTCCCAGCAGTGATGGTCATTCCCAGCTATGATGGTCATTCCCAGCAATGATGACCCTTTCCAGCAATGGTGGTTATTTCCAGGTCACACCAGGGTACCCTGACAGCCATGACCAGCCTCAACCTCTCTGCCCTTCCAGACCTCTCTATCCTTGCCTCCTTCCCTCCTCCCAGTCTCAGCCTTTAGGTCCAGCTCTGCTCCACTGGTCTGCCCCAAAACACCCATGGGAAGAAGACATTATTCTCTCTTCAAGTGTTTAAATGTTTCTGGACTGTCTCAAAACTGCTCATGACTACTAAAGCCTTGCTTAGCAGATTTCTAATAGCACCATACATTTGTATTTACATATTGATATAAATATTGACATCATACCCCTGTTCAAGAACAGTGAGATTGCTAGGTCAATTCTTTTTGCATGCAAATGCACACAGTAAATCAAATTGAAGCAGTGATATGCACTAAAGATTATTAAAAAATTCTTCCCAGCTTTGGGAAAAATACATTTTGTCATAGTGAGTAAAGAAAAACAAAAACTTCCTAGAAGTGCTTTTTACTCTCCAACACTACTCTGCATTTTAACTTCTATTTAATTGCAGTTTTAAACTCAAATAGCTGTCTGACACATATATGACTAAATAAATCCATATTTGCAGTTTCAGTCTAGCAGGACTACTTGTAGGCAAGAAACAGCCATCGAAATCACTAGGAGTTGTATGCAGTTAACATATTCATTCACAAAGAACATTGATATTTTAATTCCTAGATCCAAGTTTTCATATATCAACTTTCTCCCAGTATTTTAGGAGTGAAAGTGATGTAGAACAGAATAATAAACATAAATATGTAATTTTTAAAAATATGCATATTCCTGGTAACATCATATATGGTTAGAACTTTCAATCTTTGAGATTTTAAAGTAAAAATGATACTTTGATTCAAAGTCTGTTTGAAATAAAGTGTTTCTTTGGGTTTCGCCTTTTTCTGAAGCTCTCACTGCAGTTCTTTGCATTTCTGCACAGTACTAGTCACACAGTCATGATAATTCAGTTTAAGAAATTTCCACCAGATAAGTGAAAGCAATATGGTATGCACGTTGTCATTTGATTAATTTTAATCCTCTTGAATTATGAAGTAATCTGCTGAATTTTCTTATATTATCTGCAAGTGGACAGTTCTCACATATTTAGTTATTGCAGTTCAGCTGATATTCAGCAACTTTGCTGAATGTTTGATAGTATTTAATATATTATTTCATATTTAATGTAAATTTTTATATTAAGTGGTTGAGTTCTTTCTAGAAAAAGTTTAAAGGTTTACAGTGCAGCTGTTACTCAAGTGCTACTGAAATTCCAACATGAAAAAGTCCTTGATCTTTCTCATAATCTCCAAAACAAAGCTACTTGTGAACAGAATGCATTTTCAGAAACAGTTTCAACAATTGAGAGATTAAGGAATAGATTAAATAATTTGCCATCTGCTGTGCAACATGATACCCCAGTACGTCCCAGAGATTCTCTTTTCTGGGAAATCTCCTTTCTAATGGAATAAAATGTACCCTTACATGTGCTTGCTTGTTCAATTTCTAGAAATTAGTTCAACCTCTCCCCATGGTAGTTCTCTTCAGGCTGAGTTACTATTTTGTTTCAGTCACTTTGTTCAGTCATTCCAGAGAGAGGTTTAAGACCAGCATGTACCAGACTTGACTTCTTCACATATTCATGTTGAGATCCTATATCTAAACATATATGTGTAATTTATATCTATAGGATTATATAAAAAGTTATATATTATATATAAATAGTGTGATAATGAGACTGGGTGGATGTTGTCTTTCAAAATAAATCACAGTATGTTTGAGAAGCAGGGAGGAAAGAAACTTGAACTCTTATGGTTCAAAAAGAACTGAAGGTAATCTGCTATAGCCACAGTAGGAATACGAAGGAATTGGTGCTAACAACACCAAAGTTGATCCCAATATGGAGCATTTACTGAAGAGCTGAACTTGATGATCTTTGTGGGTCCTTTCCAGCTCAGACTATTCTGTGATTCTGTGAAAGAAACAGAGGATGTAGAACAGCCCTTAAATAAAGTTTTATAGTAAATATAACAAAGAAGAACCAATTCGTTTCAGATGGGCACAGAAAATAATGCAGTTTAATATCAGGCTTTGGAAATTAATCTAGTAAACAAACTCTTGTGTTTTGTGGCTGTTGATTAAATTATGCTGCCATCTCTATGCTCTAACTGTAAATATACAGACAGATCTGAGCTGAAAATGAGCACTTGAAAGAAGTTAGCAGACAGAAGCACATCTTCTGACTGGGAACCTGTGTACTAGGTCTGGCCAAGATGGAGTTATGTTTATTCACAGCAGCCTTTATGGTGCTGTGTTTTGGATTTTAGTGTTGCCAACACTAAAAAAGTGTTGGTAGCACACCAGTGTTTTGACTATTGCTGAGCAGTGCTTGCACCACAAGGGTTCTCTTTTTCCCATTCTACTCCCCAAGGGTGGGAGACAAGAGACCAAGAGGGAACACTCCTGGGACAACTCACCCAAATTGGCCAAAGAGATATTTCTCACCAAATAACATCATGATCAGAAATAAAAGTTGAGAGGTTTTGGCTGTTGAGGTAGCTGTTGTTCAGGCACCAGCTGGGCATTGGTCTGCTTGTGGAAGATAATGAGGGACTGCTTATGCTTCACTTGCGGGTTTTCTCTCTTCACTTATTAAACTACTTTTATCTTGACTAATGAATTTTCTTTTGCTTTTCCTATTCTTTCCCCTGTTCTGTTGCATGTGTGACTTAGTGATTGAGAGGATGTGTAGGTGCTTGTTGCTGGCCTGGGGTCAATCCAGTAGAACCTGATCAGTCAGTCCAGCCAGGATGCATTTAAAGTGTGAGTTTAAGGAGCTTCCTAATTTATATAACATGGTAAAACAGAATAGGAAGGTTTGAAAGATGCAAAAGGGACTGAATAAACAACAGGGAAAAGCTCTTGGTTTAGAGTAGGAACTTAAGAAGTGCAGCATTTGCTAATGCATTGGTCTATCTTGAACAGTTTTATTTTTTTCTTAAAATAGCTTTTGTGGTTTACATTTTTCAACAACATACTTGTGGTAATTAAAGGATTGGTAATAATTCACACAAAAATTCTATTTAATTTGGCTTGGATTAGGTAAAAGAGAGAATGGCATAAAAAAACTTCCCAGCAGATTGACATAAAGCTATTTTCATGCTTATTATGCCTCTAAGTAGCCCAATATCTAGGCATATATACTCTGTTTCTTGTTGTGTGCAGTATTCTGAAGCCAAGAAACATAGCTTTTCTAATTGATTTATGGCAAGACATAGATTTATTTTTTCGTTCTTCCTCTTCCTATACTAGCTATGTGCATTTGCCAAAATTCCTCAACTACCACATTACCACTTTTACAACTTCTCTGGTGATGGGAAAAGCGTCAATTTTAGGAACTAACTTCTTTAATAGATGATAATATCCAAAATAATTTTTCTATTTCCCTGAAACGTCATTCAACATTTTCTATTACTGGCACCCTCTCATAACAGCCACTACACATTTTTATTCTGAGAACGAAATATATTTTTTTAGCCTAAACCATAATTTTTACATGAGTTTTCAAGAGAATGAAAAATGCCATTTCAAAATGAAAATGCTGTGTCCAACAAAACTGCAGTATAGCAATATGCAAATCTATAATAGCAGTCAGTGCAAAAAGAAATTTAATTGCATATAAAATACCTGATGTGATCATTTGAAAACATTAGTACTTATATTAATTCTTTTTTTTTTTTTTTCATTTTTCCAATTTTATACTGGTAGTACTTTGAAAGAACAAAATCTAAGCAGTCTAAGAATAGAACTGACCATGTTCTCGCTCATCTCCATAATTTGTTGTTTCTAAGCTCCGCTTCTTCATTCCTGTCAGAGTTTATTTTTGTATCAAATAAAAGCATATGCAAACCAAAAATAGACAATCTTTGCATGTCTTCATAATGAGAACCCACACTAGAATACCATGTGTTATGTTGGATAGAGTTAATTGGCTCAGGCACTGAAATGAGTGTGCTATAAATGATAAAATCTTATTTTTTTTTTTCATTTTTATGCTAGCTAGTCTAAGCAAAAAGCAGAAAGTAACATGGATGGTAAAGAGATGTAATCCAGAACAGACTGTGATCTTGACTGTAAAGTATTGCTGTTAAAATTGTTTTAAAGAAAGTAATCCTGAGTCTTATGCTTCACTCAATGAACTTTTGAAATGCTGTTTTATGAGCAGCCAATTAAGGAATGCCTTAAGGAAAGCCTGTTTTCTTGACCTGTAATGCCTGCTATTTGCCACCCTACCCAATGATCTTACAGCATGTATACAACATCCTTTGTTTGATTTATTTTACTCTCCTTGCATACTGCCATCTTATTTCTGCATCCCTTAGTGCCCTCCTTGACAATTTTACAGCTTTAGGATCAAAACCTGTTGCTTTCTCCTTTACACACCCACCTTTCAGAATTTTTGCAATTTATAATATCACTTTGTCAGGTTTGCAAATGCCTTATTAAGAAACCCTGAATTAGCAGACAAATAAATAGAAGACATAAGGACATTGCATTATCCTCTCTATAAAAAATTAAATTAAGAGTGGAATTACAAACACAGATGAGCAGGAAAAAGTAAATCTGTCATTCATTTTTATTTTAATAAATATCATTAAGTGAAAAAAAAATAGGATAATTTGCCATTTCTTTTACAAATGTTTTAGGAGAACTCTTTTTAACTGCCAGACCCAATTTGTTTAGATGTCTGGAAAACAGATTTTAACCACAGTATTGAAAACACGAAGACTTTTTCTAACCCTGAAACCTCTATATTAAATTGAAGCTTTTGTGTGAGACCAGGACCCTGGAGTTATTAGCTTTATATTTTTGTCCTTTTAAGCACTGAATTTTTTACCTTGAAAATGATGCATGTGATACCAAAAATTAAGAGGAAGGCCTTCTTAGTAATGTTAAACATTCTGTGTGTTGGTCCTACCCAGCAGATACAGCCTGCAAGACACTTGTTTATTAAGCAGAATGATCTCATTATTAGGACAGTGATGCAGTATGGTTTATTTCATACCCTGAAATCACTCAAGGAAATAACTGAGTGGATAATATTTATACTGGACTCTGTATTGTGCTATTATATGTAGCAATAACTGGCAGCATATTAAAATAGAGATCAGGGACTACAACCTTTCTTTTGAAGGCAGTTCTGAAATTTCAAAGCTGTTGAATTATTCAAGTATTTCTCAATTTATAAAAGATGATTGACTGCTTGATGATGCAACGATATAAATATAAGCATTGAAAAGTACTGAATGTATTTTTTTCCCCATAGGTGTTTTGAACCACCATAATTGAAGGTGTTGATTTTGTGTCAGTAGCAACTATAATTAAGAGAGGAAACATTAGATAATTTATGTGGTCAAAGCCCTACTTTTGCACAAAGAAAAAAAAATACATTCAAGGTAGAAACGGGCATGGTTACAATATGAAACTGAATAGAAATATTCAATCTATTTAATATTAAAAAATCTGAATTAATATTAAACCTTTGATGTTTTCTGTCTCTATTTACAAAGCCAGTAGCAGACGTTTAACATGTAAATATTTAACATTTTTAAGGTAGCAATGTCAATATAAAAGTCAAAAGAATTCTCTGAATATATGTTTGGGTATTTTAAAATGTATTTTTATATTCTTCAAGGAATTTGGAAATTGAGCTTTTAATTAGTTTTTGATACATCCAAGATTTTCTAGATTGAGAAATGCACGTGTGTTGTACACATCTCATGAAGAGTGTACATAGAAAGTGCTGGCTATGGTGCATACATGCTATCATCATCTGAGTGTTCACAGTAATATTTTTAAGGACATGACAGTCTGTTTTTCTTTTCAATATGTGGCTTTAAGCCACATATTAAGGAATGTGTTTATGTTCCTCAGTTAGTGTGGAATAGGGAACCTTTTATGCAGCAATCAACAGTTACCTTCTGAAATATCAGCTATCAGAAAATATCACAGAGGGATGTCTGTATCTTATGATGGGAATGATGATGATCTATTATATCTGACAAAATTGAATTAGCACCCTCACATAGATTAGCACATTGGCTGAGCAGTAGTATGTGGATTTTCCTGGAAGATTTTTTAAGGTATTAAGCCTTCCAGCTGTAATAAGGTTAATACAGTTATAAGTGACTTGAATGTCAGTGTTGGCAGTTTAAGTGGTGTAATATTTCTGAAACCAGGAAGAGAAACATTCTCAGTGTTCATTCAAAGAGCACTTTGAGGACATGTTTCCTTTAGGTTATCACTGAGTATAACTGTAATAAAGCACAAAATTACAGAATGATTGAGGTTGGAAGAGACCTTTGTAGGTCATATGGTCCACCTAGAAATGGTCTTTTGGCACCATGTCTCTCTAGCTTCTAAATATCTCAAAAAATGGTGAGTCTACAACCCCCTGTGTGAATTTTAGTGACCCTTATAGAAAATAAAATGTTTCCTGGTGTTCAGAAAGAGCCTGCCATGTTTCAATATGTGCCCATTGCCTCTTGTCCTGTTACTGGGCACCGGTGGCGCTTTGCACCCCCCCTTCAGGTATTTGTATTCCTTACCAAGGTCCCCCCTAAGTCTTCTCCAGGCTAAACAGTCTCAGGTCTCAGCCTGTGCTCGTAGCAGAGATGCTCCAGTCCCTTAATCAGCTTTGTGGGCCTTTGTTGGACACTGCAGTTTCTACATACCACTTGTATTCAGGAGCCCAGAGCTGGACACAGCACTCCAGGTGTGGGCTCATTAGTTCTGAATCCAAAACACAGAACTGCAGTAGCTGCTGAAAAGAAGTTAACTCTCTCCCAGCCGAATTCAGGACAAGTAGATATTCTCTTAAAATATCTGGTGGGATATTTTGATGTGATTTGTGCCAAAAAAATGAACAAATAGTTCAGTGAATACATAGATAAAACAGATAATCCTTAGCAGGCTTTCCTAGAATCATAGAATATGCTGAATTAGAAGGCACCCATCAGATCATGGAGTCCAGCTCCTGGCCCTTCACAGGTCACCCCAAGAGTCACACCATGTGCCTGAGAGCATTGTCCAAATACTTCTTGAACTCTTTTATGCTTGGTACTGTGATCACTTTCCTGTAGAGCCTGTTCCAGTGCCCAATCGCTGGCTGAAAAGCAATTTCCTGATATCCAACCTATCCTCCAGTGACACAGCTTCATGACATTTCCTTAAGTCCTGTCACTGGTCATGAGAGTGAAGAAATTGGGACCTGCTGTTCTGCTTCCCCTCACGAGGATGCTGAAGACCTTAGTGAGGTCTCCCCTTGGTCTTCTGTAGGCTAAGCAAGACAAGTGACCTCACACAGCTTCTCCTCCAGTCCCCTCACCATCCTCATGGCCCTCCTTTGGATGCTCTCCAATAGATTAGGGAATTTTTTTTTTTTTTATATCATGGCACCCCAAAGTGGCCCCATCACTCAAGGTGAGGCTGCCCCAGCCCAGAGCAGAGCAGGACAATCCCTCCCTTGCCCTTCTGGCCATGCTGTCCCTGATGCCCCAGGACACGCTTGGCCCTCCTGGCTGCCAGGGCACTGCTGGCTCAGGTTCAACTTTCCACCCACCAGGACCCCTGCGTCTCTGATAAGAAATATCATGCTGAAATGAAGTCAGTGGCATCTCCCCTGCATAGTTAATCTTTCATCCAATATGAAGAGCTTGAAACATAGGTGGTATTATTCAGCAATACATTCTCATGGATTCTGCTAGTTAAAGGAATTGAGAACCATTAGAACTGAATATCCTGAGAGAGAAGACATAATTTACAGACTAATAATATAAACCAAAGTGTACTAGCTAAATTAAGAAGTAAAAAGCAAGATTACAATCTGATGATAAAGTATGATGAAGAAGTTATTACCTGGTAACTTATATAATGAAATTACCACTGCTTAGAGGTGGCTGTTAATTCATTTCTGGCATTGGAATTTAGAAGCAGAGAGAAATAAAATCAGGTGAGAGAGAATGCTCTTTCAGAGAGGTAAAAATGAAATGATAAAAGATGTAATTGAATTCTGGAATAAATGAAAGTTAGTTTCTTTGGTCCTAAGGGGAAGCTAATAGTGTAGCTTTGTTTCCATTGTTTCCATTCACTTCAATTTATGTATGAGTACAACTAAGTCTTGTTAGGGCCTTGTAACAACAAGTTACTAATTTTTAGGAACTGTTGTGTAGGAAAATTGGAACAGGGACATATTATTTTTCCCTTCCTGGTTGTAAAAGTAAATGCAAAACGAGAGTTTTTTTTTTTTTTTTCTCCATCTCTCTATGTTGGATCAACTTAGGCTATTTCTTACTCAGGGATGTGTGAAAATGTCTGAATCTTTCTTAAAATCACTATTTAGTATGTTTTTCTCCCATTAACAGATCAAAACACCATCTAAGTTTAAAGTGTAAGTACTGCTTTAGCTTGCACAATAGCTGGAATTCTCTGTTAAAGTCAGTATTCAATCAGTTCTAGGATGAAAATGGAACGTTGCAAAAGTTGATTTTCTAAGATGGCTATCTATCTATCTGAGCTCTTTTAAAGTCAATAAAGTGTCAAATTCAAAGACAAAATATTTATATATCCTAATATCTTCTGAGACTTTCACTTACATGTTGACCCTGAAGATATTTGATTGATGCAATTTAGATGGTGACATCCTGTGAACCACATGCCCTCTGTGTTGCACTAATTTTACTTCAGTATTTTTTAACTAGTCATGTCAGAGTTGCACAAAAGACAAAAGTCCAATTGCTCAGTTTTGCTCAGAGATTATCAACATTTAGTAATATATGTCCTAATAGCTCTGTCCACTATAGAATGTAGGTGACATAAACATCATGAAAATTCAGTTAATTTTTCAGGGATAAAAAGCATACTGCTAGTCCCTCTATGGACTTTTTTTTTTTTTTCCAAATGCAATACTTTCCCACAATAAAGACTGCTGTGTGAATAGTGCTTTCCAAAGCCTTTGACAATCTCTTGTCATTTTCTCTTCTCTTGTAGCTGATGGATGCACTGACTGGTCTGTGGATTACAAGAAATATCAAGTTCTAGTGGGAGAACCTGTTCGTATAAAATGTGCACTCTTTTATGGATATATTAGAGCTAATTACTCCCTAGCCCAAAGTGCTGGACTTAGTTTGATGTGGTACAAAAGCTCTGGACCTGGAGATTTTGAGGAACCTATAGCTTTTGATGGAACCAGAATGAGCAAAGAAGAAGACTCCATTTGGTTCAGACCAACAGTGGTACAAGACAGCGGGCTCTATGCATGTGTTATAAGGTACTATATTTTAATATACTGCATTTTAATTGACCAAATATGAAATAAGGCTCTTAATAATGAGACTTTTATGCCAAAAAAAAATTTTTCTGACTGTGTTCTTTTTTCTTCTCCTCCTGGCATTCCCTTCCCTGAAGGCTTTTTATGCCTGACTAGAAATTGCTATTGAATGTCTTGAACATATTAAATTTGCTTTTGTATAAATTCAGCCATTTATAACAAAATCTAAAATTTATAAGGTGATTGGGACTGGATGAATAAGTCATCCATTCCTTTCTCTGATTCTGGTTTCACTCTTAAAATCACTATCCTAGAGTAAAAAAAAAAAATATATATTTTTTTTTTTACATTCAAGTTTAATTTTATGTGGATTTCATAAAGTGATTTAGCTTAATTAACCTTTTTTCTGTTAAAAAAAATGCTATTTGACGTTAAGTAGTTGCATCAAGGAAAACAGAAGGTGAAAATTCAGCACTTTTACATACATTCTCTAGAATTACATCTGGCTTAACCTGATGATAGAGGCCAAGTGCAAGATATCTTCCAAAAATATTTAACCTTCTGATTCATGAAGTTTTATCACCAGAAACTAGACTGGATTCTGCTTCTGCTTTCTGTGACAGGTGTTCAGCTTCTTTCTGCATCTTTAATATGGTTTACACTAAGATATTTTTACAGCCCTTTACAGTGTTCCTCTCTGTCAGGATAACTATAAAAGTGGTCTTGCTACTAATACACACAATAGAAAGAGTCAAAAGCAAAGTGTAAAGCAACTGGATGGCTAGAAAAGGAATGCACAATGCAGCTAGTACAGTGATGCAAGGAAAATGGGAAATTGTTTTATCAGCAACTGGAAAGGTTTACTGTCTGCCATGGAAAGGTTTACTGTCTGCCACTTTTTAATTTTTTATTATTATTATTTTTTTAATTGGGTTTTTTTTTGGTTGGTTGGTTTTGGGTTTGGATAGAGGGAGAAGGAGCACTGTCTTGCTTTTGTGTCTTCCTGTCTTGCTTTTGTGTGCTGAAGGAGATTTTTACTAAATAATGTGTTTATAAAAACATTATTCTTTGAGCTCTTAATATAACTTGTGAGACATTTCATATCACACTGTTTGTCCAATAGCATATTCAACATGGTTTTTCTGATGATGGCAGTTCTTTTTAAAAGAAAAACACAAAACTCTACAAATTAAGCTCCCTTAGGAGAATCTTTACTTATATTTGGATTAATATTTTCTCATAAGCATGGAACAGTAGCCATGAAAATGAAAGCAGTTTTGTCAATTATTCCATAATACTATTTAAAATACTATAATTAATCTCCTCTGTTTATATAAAGAAAACATTAATTATCTGATGTTGCAATTTCCAGAAAGTATAGATAAATGCTGAATTTAGCTACTCAGATATACTTTAAATTTATCATCTCAACCTGTATTCACGTCTTTTTGTACATGGATTTTTATTTATCCCAGAGGTAGGTAGGACCACGTTCTAATCTGCTTTAAACTACTGTGATGGTTTGCTACCAGTCAGAAATTAGACCTACAAATAAACCACTTCTTTTGCAAGAGAGGGACAAAGGCAGAGACAGTGTGTTGAGATAACAGTTTACTGAAAGCAAATAGCAGTGGAATAAGAAATGCACAGTAATAGCAGCAATATCAATAAGAAATAGAAAGGTGCTTTAGACTCAAAAGGTGCTCACACCATGACCTACTTCTGCTTGGCCACCAGGACAAAGACAAGATGCTGGCAGTCCCGTAGGTTGTGCCCTGTGGCTTCCCACACACAGGGATGAGATGGCAGCTGTTCCTGCACCCAGCACCCTGTGCCTTTTCCCAGACAAAGACAAGTTGGTGGGAACTTCCCACAGATGGCTTTCCCTGTCCCTAAGTCCAAGACAATGGAAAACAATGATGGATAAACCTCTTAAAGATAAACTGTCCATGTCACACCATGCTGCCACTCTGTTGTGCAGCGCTTTCGCCGCTGTTTTGTTCCCATTGTGCTGTTCCCACACCAGCACTGCCACTTTTGGCCACTCTGCTCCACTGGGGTGCAGGCTGCTGGTCAGAACCACATCCCAGAGCCACACCTGAGTAACGGGGAGGGGATGGGTGACAGTGGTAGAGGATGGGGTCAATCCTAGACACCCCCTCTGCAATGGAGAGAGGGATGTCACGTCACAAGGTTGCTTGTTATTTATCATATATGGACAGTGAATATAGCTGGATCAGCTGCACTAAGAGTTAAATCAAATGCAGCTCCCAGAAATTATGTATATGTTACACACACCTGTTATAATAGTAAATAATAAGTAGTTTCTGACAAAAATTCTGCCTTTAAAATTTCAGAAATAGCTGAAATATTGTTCCTATTAAGAGAACATGTCTTCATGTATTCTTTTCCTTCCCTGCCTGAAAATATCAATTACAATCAATGTCTCTAGTAGTTGCCCAACATAATATCAGCATGTCTGTGAAACTGGAGTTCTGCAGTAAGGTCAGTGAAGATTTATGTGATTTAGAATCATAGAATCATAGTAGCATTTGGGTTGGAAAAGTTCTCAAAAATCATGGAGTCAAACATTTTAATAAGGAGCACCACATCAACTAAAACATTGCATTAAGTGCCACATCCAGTTGTTTCTTGAATACTTCCAGACATGGTGACTTCACTTCCCTGGGCTCTCCATTCAAGTGCTTTCATTGAAGAAACTATTCCTGATATCCAGCCTGAACTTCCCCTGAAACAGCTTGAGGCCATTTCCTCTTGTCCTGTCGTTGGTTGGGAGAAAAGGCCAGCCCCCACCTGGATACAACCTCCTTTGGGATCATTTTCGAGAATGATAAGGTCTCTCCTGAGCCTCCTCTTCTTTAGACTAAACAATCCCAGTTCACTCTGCAATTCCTCATATGATTCATTCTCTAGACTTTCACCAGCTCCACAGCCCTTCCCTGGACATGCCCAGCCCCTTAATGGCATTTTTGCAGTGAGGAGCTCAAAACTGGACACAGGATTTGAGGTGTGGCCTGACCTTTGCTGAGTACAGAGAGCAATCACTGCCCTGGTCCTGCTGGCCACACTTGTTGTTTATACAGGCCAGAATGCCATTGGCCTGCTTGGTCACTTGGGCTGTTGACCAGAACGCCAAGACACTTTCCTGCTGGGCTGCTTTTGAGCAACTCTTTCCCCATTCTGTAGCACTGCATGGGGCTGTTGTGACCAAAGTGCAGGATACATCATTTCACCTTTTTTAACTTCATGCAGGTGGCCTCAGCCCATCTATCCAGCCTGTCCCAAACTCTCTGCAGAGCCTTTGCACCATCCAGCAGACCAACATTCCAGCCCAGCTCACTATCATCAGCAAAATTACTGAGGGGCACTCATTGCCCTCTCCTAAACCATCAATAAAAATATAAACAGAACTGACCCCAGTAGTGAATGAAACATGGGGATGAACCCCATGTGATGAATGAACCTCTGGTGATGGCCAACAACTAGATGTAGCACCACTCACCATGACTCTTGGGATCTGACCATCCAGCCATGATTTATATTTATGAACATATTTAATGTTTATGAACATTAATTGCTTTGTTAAGCTGTAACATTTAGTGGAGAAAAATGCATATGAACAAGTCTTGTTCAGAAACATGAGTGTCTATAAAGAATGTTTAGGATACAGGCAAATAAAGATAATAATAGAAGTTTAAATAAAGCATTACAAATTACAGATGAAAAACCTCCATCTTTAACATACTTAAATTCATTAGGTACTTATTAGCCATAAAAATACTGCCTATGATTAATTTAGTGATATTCAGCTTTGAAGATTCAAATTCAGATGACAGCAAGTTTCAAACAGGGAATAACAACATCTATGGAGATTGTTCGAATCTCTTTTCATCCCCAGTTAGTAAAAACCTGAGCAACTGCTTCAGTATCCTTAACTGTTTCTATTAGTAACACACAGTACAGCATTTTAGACAGAGGTAGAGAAATTGTGTGAAGTGTATAGAACTTTCGGAAGGAAGGAAGGAAGGAAGGAAGGAAGGAAGGAAGGAAGGAAGGAAGGAAGGAAGGAAGGAAGGAAGGAAGGAAGGAAA
>VXBI01013959.1:561954-590338 GCA_013397375.1 Toxostoma redivivum | reverse complement strand
CTTTCTTTCTTTCTTTCTTTCTTTCTTTCTTTCTTTCTTTCTTTCTTTCTTTCTTTCTTTCTTTCTTTCTTTCTTTCTTTCTTTTTTCTCTCTCTCTGTGTGTTTCTCTCTGTTTTCTTGCCTTCTCTCTTTCTTGCTTTCTTTGCCATGGCTAACCATCCACAGTAGGAACTTGTTAAATTACCAATTCAAGAAGAATATATATTTTTATATATTTCATGTATACACAATGTAATTTTTGTTTAATTGTCCAAAATCCTGAACACAGAATGTATAAGGAAATCTTTACTGAAGGAAATGGTAAGCAAAGAAAAGAAATAGAATCAATTTTTCATAAACCTGGTGGAAGCATATTTCTTTGTCATCTTGAATAATGTAAAACATGTTTACAAATGGGAATTGCTATTTCTGGGTACCAACCATTTTTGAAATCTGTCTTACCCAAGGAGGGCCTTTTATCCTGGCTGTATATGCTTATAAATATTTTTATTTCTTTATAGAGTTTTAAAAATTATTATCTTAAGAAAAGGGTAAGCATTCATATAACAACCACATATCAAATCTGAATTTAAAAGAAATTAACAAAAAAACCCACAAAACAGCAACAACTAAAACAAACAAACAAACAACCCTCCCCAAAAAAGGAGAAAGTATCTGAAAATGAAGCCTTAAAACAGTGTGTCTTAACAGTTCGTAAACATGGTGTTCATAAACATGGTGTCCCCTAGATCTGCACGAGATCTTTGGTCGTGTTTATGTGTGTTACTGACAAAAGAATCTGACAATGGATAAGAGAAATAAGCTTTCTCAAAGGAATACCAAATGAGCTATCAATACTCAGATAGAAGGAAGTCTCAGAAGAGGCTGTTATTCCATTAATTCCTTTAATACAGTATCACCACTCACTGTCCTGGGTGACAAGGGATAGGACAACAGGACACAGCTGCACAGTGGTGACGGTGGAGGTGCTACATTAACTCGAGCATCTTAGAGGTCTTTTCCAACCTTAGCAATCCTATGGTTCTAAGAAAACAACAACTCTGACTGCCTCTTGAAATGGTGTGCAAGTTCAGGAGAAAACATGAGATGAACTTTCCTTGGTCCCTGCCTTTGTGGTCATTTGGTTTGCAGAGAGTGCAGGGGGTAACTAACTGTGTCTTCCTTATTCTTACACTCCATTTGTAAGCTTGTCTGAGCTTTTTCCAAGGTCTTTACTTGTTGTGAAGATGGCAACCATCACAAGGAATCTGGCTCATATTTTCTTATGTTTGCTCCGTCTCCTTTTCAAACGCAAGCTTGGTAGGCTAGTCAGATACCCATGTAATTTTTGACTGTGACTTAGAGAAGCTTGGTGAGTTGAAAAAGCCTTCAGGCTAACATTAGGAATTTATACACATTGGCTAGCTGGAGCTTACATTAAGTGTTCTGTACAGATGGCAAAAGCAGTTGCTCCTAGAAATAAATGGGGGTTTTTCTTGAAGTTAATTCTTGTTGAAAGTCAGGAAATTTAAATGTACTCATTCTCCACTCCCTTGTCCTGACACTGCAGAAGGTCAGCTGTCTGACATTAGCATTTCATTGTACATGGTAAACACCTTCCACATGTGTTAGGATAAAACAAATACCTAATACTGAGGAGATAAGCAGAATACACCTTCCCATTGTGGAGTTGGTATAACTTATGCATAAAGCTAAATTCCAGTGTGTTTGCTATTTGCTTGGCTGAGTGAGAACTCAACAATGAAAAACAAGCAAACAAGCATGGTGATGAGTAGGAAAAAGAGCAATTTGACCCTTATAGTGGGTGGAGTCATGAATAAGTGAGGAGTCTTGATGGGCTAGAACTAAACAGGTTAGTCCAGATAATTCTTTTATGTAAGACTTAAAGGATATAATAATTTTTACTGAGGGCAAAATAACAAATGCCTATACTTACACAGAATAGGGGAAGAATGTTGATATTGGAAAAGAAGAAATTAGTGTATTTGACTGAGCAGACTGAATTGTTAATATTGCATTTTAACAGCTCTGAACTTATAGGAGTAGCATAAATAATGTTTGAAGAAAGATTTAAAGAAAAGCCTTTTATATGATATCCAGTTTTTTTTTACTGCTAATTCTTTTGTTGTTGAGATATTGCATAAATACAGTAGTGTGACAAATAACAGATTGACTATTGCTTCCACTGTTTTATTAGGAGTTTGTTAGTTTCTCCTTAAGAACACTTTCAGCAAACTAGATTTGCCCTTTGATTGTCAAGGTTATTCTGCTCACAACTAAATTAATAATTCTGACCAAAAAAGTAACACTTCAGATCTCATTTTAACAAAATAATAAAATATGACTGTAGTGTTTGGTTTTGCATATGTAATTTAAGAAAGTCCTAACAGATAGTCAGGCTGCATTACTATGCATTGTTCATAGTAAAAAAACAGTTTCTATTTTGTGGAGGAGTAGGCAGTATTTTGTCTGTTTTACACTCACCTTCCAACTCCATCCATCTTAGAAAAAGTACAAAAACCATGCAACAGAATGGAATAAGTGGCTTTCCAGCTGCCTCTTTAGCAAATGCAGAAGGAGAAAATACAGAAAAAGTTTATTCCATATAATAGATATCTAAGTCATGGATCAATCATTTTCTTCCCTATGCTACAAAAAAATGGAAGACAAAGAACTAAAATTGCTTTCACTCATTTTCAAAACAGTGGCTTTTAATTGTTTCAAGTATTTATAGATTTTTTTTTGTTTCCTCTCACAGAATTCAAAACAACCAAGTTGTATTGCTAGTAATAACATGGGCCACCTACTTGGTAATTTAAGTTTATTCTTAATATCTAATATTATACTTTGAATCTGCCCTGCAACTGCTTACCTCTTTGTATATAAGCTATCTGTGGACATCAAATTCAGTTTAAGCATCTAGGTTCTAAAAAGTTGCATGTCACTTGTTTCCTTTTTAAGTCCTTGTTCTCAGGACAGAAAGTAATTTAACTGATGTTAAAGTATAGCTAAGATTTGATTCCATTATATGGGGATAGGTGTCTAATGCTGTTTTAGAGGCTCTAGGAGCATTTCCAGGACACTTCCAAGGGAATGACATATTGACACTAGATCTGGAGGAGGCTGAATGTGGGATACATTTGGGTAAGCCACATGCCACTACTCACCCACTCTAAGGTAAATAAAATGAGCTTTTTGTGGCTTTTAAGCTAAACCATTTTCTTGGCTCCATCAGGCAGACTGACAGCTACAGTAGGAGTTTAGATGTAGCACACAGGTGTATGAATGTAAGTGGATGACAGAACTGAAATGTCTTAAACTGCATTCCAAACTAAATTAATTTCGTTTGTGTGTTTCCATCACATTGAAATGCAGTGGCTGACATGAAATTCAAGGGACATATCTCTGTACTTAGTGCTATGACTTATTTGATGAGTTTGTAATGTAAGAAAGTAATGGAATTGAATTAATTTATGATCATAATTTTTCTGAAATGCAAATCTAAAATAGTGATTGAGGCTCAGCAAATTTGTCAGACTGACTTAAAAGCCATCAGTTCAACAAATAAATCTTCTAGCAATTAGTGTAGCATTTCCAAGGTTTCTGACCAAAAATTATTACAAATCATCCTTTAGAAAAGGGAAAGAAAAGCAGCAGCTGTGAATCTTTAGTCAGGCTCCCGGAAGTATCAAATATTAGATGATCTCTAGTGAAGTTTTGCATGACTTTTCCAGAAAGATTCAATCTTAAAAGGGGGTGTGTGCCCTGACCCAGAAAGGTTACTAATGCAGTAGAGACTCTGTAGAGAGCTTGCCTACTGACTGCTTTCTGCCCCCACTATGGTAAGAGTAAATAAAGTTGGGAAGAAGATGCTGTGTTTTCAGGATGTCTTTGGAACAATTCATTAACATCTACTTCCCACAGCCATTGGACTATTTTCCCCAAGCCAAGACTGAGCTAAAACAGCCCTAGCAGCAGTGAGAAGTTTTTTCATGGTCCTTGTTCTGACCCTTGCTTCTCTCTTCTCTTCCTTCACAAAGCAGAGACAGGGACCCAGTATTTCCAATAATGAAGAGCTTGTGTGGTTCCCAGCATAAAGAAGACTTGAAAGGTGAAGGTCTCTTCCTCTGTCCCTCTTTCCCTTCTCTTCAATCTTATCCTCTATTTAAAAAAAAACAAAAAACAAAAAACAAAAAAAACAAAAAACCACCACCAACAACAACAAAAAAGCTGGGATATCATCTTTATCATCTTTATCAGATATAGAAATAAAAGAGAAACTTCTTTATCAGAAGACTTCAAGCTGAGGCTTAATTATTTAATTATTTGTCTACAGGTTGTGTGTGCTACAGAAAATTGTGTAAATGTAAGAGGATATAATGGTGAGAAAATTCTTTTAAAAAATGTTGGAGGGTTTTATACCTGTGAGGAGAAGTGTTCAGAAAAATTCAGATGCAAATCAGTTGGACATTTGGAAACTTGTTATAGTCATAACAAAATCAATGAAGGAGAAAACAGTGGTAAGATTAGCCGTGAAAAATAAGTAGACTGCAATTAAATAGAATTTATTTAATAATGAATTTATTTCATTTCAGTTTTACAATACATCTAACAGATTCTTTTTATTTTTGGCCATCCAGTAAATAATTTTATAGGAATTTAGGCTCCTAGTCAAATGCACAAGTAAGAGAGGGTATGGAGGGAACTGGAGGAAAACATACTGATACTGATGTTAATGAAATATTGCCTTGGAAATGTAAGGCATGAAAGCAAGTTACTTGCTGAGTCAAGCAATATCAAAATAGCAGGTTTTTCAAAGGATTGCTGATGCACATGATTCAATAGTTCAGTGTAAAGAGAGTAGAGTACTTGGAGAAGTCATGTGAGATCTCAAAGTGACTCCAGAAGTGATGTGCTAGAAATAATAAAATGACATCTTATAACACCTAAATAATTTGGATTAAAATATTTCACTTCTTTGTTCTATTATCATAAAATCAGAGTTCACGTGTAAGCAGGAAGTAAATAAAGACCCATGCTTGCAAAGATTCCATTTCATTATGAATTGTATCTTCAGTTCCAATGGTGTCTATAGAATGACTAAAGAGTAACTCTTTTTTAGTAAATATATCCCGAATTGATGGTAGTTGCCTTAGTTTTTTAATCTCTTCTTTTAAAGCTAACAGGCAGACTTAAGAGATAGAACTTACTTGTAACACTGAAAATAATAGTGTTCAGATATACCCACTATAGTAACTAATGAAATTTGCATATTTGGTGCATGTTTAGTGTTATCATCTGTCAAAGTAATATAGCCTGGTGATACTAATTTCAAAGCTGATGAGCGTGACCAAACAAATCTTGTGGCATTTAATTGAAAAAAGCTGAGAAGATTATCAAAGGTCAAAGATGTCTCTGTAATCTTCATTCAGCCTATTATTGTGGTAAGCATTATGATATAGCATTTGAGTGCTAAATTTGGACGTCATTTAGAAAATTAATCAAAATTAGACAATGAGAAAGGCTCCTATTTTCACTTATTGCAAGAGCTAGTTTGTGCATATAAATACACATCCCAATACACACATACACATCCACAGATTCTCAACTATGCTCAGCATACATATAGATTTGAATATGCATATATTTGCAATATTTGAAGATATATCTCTTTGTCTATAATAATAGAATCCCAGGGGTTGGAAGGAACCTTAAAGATTATCTATTTCCAACCCTTTACCATGGGCAGGGGCATCTTGCACCAGACCAGGTTGCTCAGAGCCCCATCCAGCCTGGTCTTCAACACTTCCAGGGATGGGGCATCCGCAGCTTCTCTGGGCAACCTGTGCCAGTGCCTCACCATCCTCTGGATAAAGAATTTCTTTCTAACACCTAAACTAGGCCTACCCTCTTTTGGCCTAAAACCACTCCGCCTTGTCATATCGCTATCTGCCCATGGAAAAAGTCACTCTCTGTCTTTTTGGAAGCTCCCTTCTAGGAAAGTCTTCTCAGAGTTCTCATTTCCAGGCTGAACTAACAAAGCTCTCTCAGCCTATCCATAGGTGCCACAGATCACCTTCCTGGCCTTTCTCTGGACCCTCTCCTACCCTCTCTAACCTCTCACATTTTCTTGTGATGGAGGCCCCAGGCACACATGTATTTGTACATGCAGGAAATAGGATTAATGACTTTCAGGTCCAGGTTTACAGGTATTCTCAGGCTAGATACCATGAACACAATTCTTGCATATTTCAAATAGCAGTCAGTAGCCTCCAGCTGTGGTATGTTATTAAATGAAGAGAACGTATTCAAATACACCCTTGTGGTTGTTGATAATGAGTAATGACACACACAGACAGTTTCTCTATGTGTGACATTATTCTACTAAAATAGCTATTGTTCATGTTATCTTCAGTGCTGTTTAAAGTATGACTATTAATATGGTACTTTACAGGCAAAAGTTTAATCAAATGCATTCAAATTTGCGTGCTCATTATCAGTGTTACATACTAAAATTAGCATTGCTGGTAACATCTGTGCTTTTGGCTACAGTTTTCTTGTGGATCCTTGGAAAAAGGCAAGGCTTAATAAAAATTAAATTTATTTCAGCATAACCTTTTATATTGAGGCAAATGAAAAATAAAACCCCTGATCTCATCTTTTAATGAAAGTATGCTTCCAGAATCCCTTTCCTCTCAATGCTGAGAAGGAAAAGATGCACAGACCTCCAGACCTTGTATCTCTTCAGCAGCAGAACAGAGCAGAGTCTCAGCCTCAGAAATCCTCAGATTTTTCTACAGGCAGAATACAGGCAAGGCATATGTGTGATACACTGTCCTGCAGTATGATTCTGCATAATGCTAATAGCAAAGGGTAAAAACCAAAAGACAAGGCTTCTAAACCAGCACCTTTGCTTAATTTGCTTCAGGAACCTTGGATCGGCAATATTCCAGGACTGACAGGCATTGGATTTGTCACTGTTCTCAGCTGAGCTGCAAAAGAGTATCTTGAGAATGAGCACTTAAACTAATTACTGCAAAAAAAAAAAAAAAGCAAGCTTTACCTGAACCCCTCTTCTGACTTCAAGGCACCTGATTCTCATTTGCTTTAGGAGCAGTTCTTTCCCCAAAAAGCAAGGGCTTACCCTGCTACCAAAGTGCAGAAAATACAAGTACCTATAGAAAACTCTTCCCTCTCAAAGTGTCAGGGTTTTCGACTGAGATTCTGACTTAGTCACTGGAAAATGGCTGATAACTTCAGTGGGACCTGGATTTGCAGTTATCCATTTGTATTGAAAGTTTCAGAAAGCTACGAAAAACTTTCCTTCTATCACACTAATGTGTTTTCATTTGAGGTAAAATTCAAGAGTTTCTGGAAATGTCCTTCATAACCACTTAGAGTCTAAACTTGAATATGAGAGTCCTCGCAGCACTCTCTGAGTACTCAGTTAAGCAGCTGGAACTCAGGAATTGAGCCTACGTTACATACCTGTGGAGTAAGTAATTTTTTCAGCTGCTCATGCAGTCATTCCAAGTACATGTCATTTAATGGTCACTTTCATTCAGTCAAGGTTTATTTGAGAGGAGTTAATCTAAGGATCGAAATTTTCAGTTAACTCTGCAGTGAAAAAAACTAGCTCTTTAAGAATTGTTTGGCCTAGGTTTTCAGGTTGGGCAGAAAAAGGAAAAAATACTTTCCCTGGGAGATTGCAGCCAAATATTCTTGTTTGAAAGATGAAAGTTTAATGAAAAACCTGGATAGTGAAGTGATAAAACTATATACAAATTTATAAGGAAATTAAATCTTTTGTATTGAGTTCAGGATATGCAGTAAGTAAAACCAGGACCTGCATACTGAGCAATAAGATAGGAAGAAAGATGAGATCAGAGAACATTTACTGGGGCTTGCACATCCAGAGTACCAAATCTGAAAAGAAAGTGGCTGAGTGGAGGAACGACTGGGGAAAAAGAAGTGTTCTCATGCTATTTAAAGATAACATTGTAATATAGGTGCATAGGGTGGCAGGATTAAGGAATCTTTAATTACTGCGTTCCTTTACATCTAGGTTTTTTACTTTACATTTTTTGTTCAGGTATTTAAAATATACAGATTACATGGCAGCAGAGTTATACGATTTTAATTTCAATGGGGTGTGCATGCCTTGCTAAAATTAATATATTATCTCCCACTCTTCTGTCCTATGAATTTTACCCCAGGCTCTGCAGCACTATAGGTAGAAAAGTTATTAATAAATTGTATGGCCTTACTGCTATAAAAATTATATCGAATTCTTGTTCCTTGTTAAAAACATTTCTAAGATGGCAGTGAGATTTAGTAGGGACAGATACGGCTTTCACATTTTTTAGGCTGTTTAGAAATTCTTAGTTTCCCAGGTAAGGAATGAGAGAGCCAAGTGCCCTCAGGCAGGCAGAGCTGATGCTGGAGGGGACACTGAGTGTGTGTCCAATTTCCCCTCTGCAGAACACTTGCTGCTACATGCCAAAATACCCTCTCCCCAAAAGATTTCCTTCACAGTAGCATTGCTTTTATGCTTGGAAAGTGACAGCTCCTTTTTCTGCAACAGCAATGTTGTATTGATCCATTCCATTCACTTGAAGTGAGAAGAAGAATGGCCTCAAACAATGTGAGATCTACTGGGTTGTTATGATACACTGACAGTAAATACTCCATTTGTGCTTATTGAAATTGCTAATTTTTCCATTTGGCTCTCAAGTGCTGAAGCCAAAACAGCATGCAGACTCTTTATGGGCCTCAGGAACACCCTCTCAAACTCAAGCCTGTTCATTATTCAGGAGGTGTTATATCAGAACAGCTGTCTAGGCTGAAATATTTTCTATTGCTTTTGAGAAAAGTTCCATTTTTCCACTACAAATAGATTTCCTTATCATAGCAGATTAGTTTTTTTTTGTGGGAACTTTATTTAGGGAGTAATTCTAAAATCATACAGGTCCCAGCATTAGACTTGTTGATTGCAGGAAGTGTTCAATAGGGAGTGAATGAAAACAAGGACTCTGTTAACCTCTCATATTGCTCACCAGAGACAAAATGCCTAGTTGTTAATTAGGGCAATACAATGACAGTGGATGCAATAATGTACAATTTGTTAGAGTGGTACTTTTAACCTGTGCTTAAGCTGTATTTTTCCTTATGAGAAAAATATACCTGCACAATTTCAAATCTCGTGAGTGTTTAGCACATGAGGAAAATCAACAAAGGCCAAATGAAATTAAATCAGTTAAAATAGAAGAGTTTGTATTAATGTGTTTATAGTCAAAATAATATGATCAACAAGATTAATCAGTAAATGCCATTTCTGTGGACATGATGTGATCTGAAGACACGAATTTTGCCAGCTTTAATGACAGTTACATTGTTTCAGTGAAAGAGATAAAATGCAATTGCACATGAGGAAAATATGTTATGACCCAGATTTTTTGGAAGGCATTCTTCAAGCCTCGCAGCACTGAGTCCCCATCAGGGCAGAGCAGGCATGGCTGGCTGCCAGGTGAGATAAACTGGCTGGACAGTGGGTTCCTGCTGTATCTCATACAAAAGCCTCAACATAAAGTGATTTACAGAGGACAGTGGGTGTTGTCTTATGTGGGATAGGGAGGGTATCCAATAATGTATGTCTTCCCTCTACAATGATGGGAGGAGGAGTAAATCTGTGGATGAGGCTCTGTCACAGACTGCAGTGTAATGTTTGTGTATGACACAGAACAGCAGATACTGCGTTAAAACCTTAACTCTGGGAAACTACAGCAAATCCTACTGCCAGTCTCTCCTTTCAAAGCCTCATTTATAGTGGTTTTAAATGAGCAATCTGCTTGTGTTCCAGTCCCTGCCACTGAGAATCTCATTGACATGCAGTACTTACTTTGACCATCATGTTTTGCTCTTTGGTGTTTATAAAATGCACCAAAGAAATTTAATTTGAGTGACAGAATAACTATTATAGACTCTCAACAGTGAAAAGTGCTAAAGGGGAAGTAATGTTTCTGAGTGAACAGCTACATGATTAATATAGTTTTGAGCATTTTACATGAACCAGTATCTAGCTCGTTCTGACTCTTCAATAGTTCTATTTAGAAGACATGTGAGAGTCAAAGTTATGATCCCTGAAGCACTGTATATCAAATTTGCAGATTTTGCAAGTGTAATGCAGAAAGTATATATCTTTGTATAAATCAGAATCATATAGTGGATGATATTTCTTTAAAGTGTACAAATAGTCACTGAGAATTGTATGATGAGTTTGATTTTCTGTCAAAGAAAAGGATAAAATATTTAGTGTAAGGCACTCAATAATTGTTAGATAAAAATTGGCAAGGAAGTAATTTTCATGTGTTTAGAGTAAATTTGGTGTCACCATATAGATAACAATCACAATCAAATGTGGGTGATTTGTTCATTGTGTACTACACTCACAATTGTCGTAGTTTATTTTTCTATACTCTTTTAAAGTGCATAAAGAGTGTATTTATTTCAGTCATTTCAGCTTCATTAACTGGCAAATTACCACTTAAGTTAAAAGTTAAAGGTTCATATGCAGAGCATGTCAAAAAGCTTTATGATCCTAATGAGGTCATGAACTCTATATGAATTAGTGCATTTAGAAAATAAATGGAACTGGAAATTATGCAAAAAATAATCATCTTGTTCAAAATGAGTCAAACCTCCAAGGATCACAAATAAATAGGGATACCATGATTCACATTATTTATATTTACTTAAAATTTCTGTGCTTACCACTACATCCCTACATAATTTAGTTTTAGGTGTCCCTGTGAGGAACAGAGAGCTGGACTCAATCATTATGTGTCCATTCCAATTTGAGGTAATCCATGATTCTATGACTGGGGAATTTTGATCCTATACTATAGACTTCAAGATACACATATTTCTCTACAGAGACAATGAAAATTATGCCTCCCCTAAAAACTTTAATTTTTACAACTTTGAGAGCATGCAGTATGGACAGGCATGGTTATCTTCTGTTAATCTGACAGGTGAGCTTGATAAGGATAAATGGCTTCACCTGGAGAACTGCCCAACATTTTCAAAAAGTAATGTACTATGTTTCCAGTTCTCTGTGGTATGTATAAGAAAAGAGGAAGAGGGGGATTATATGTGTTTAGGGTTTTCTCTAGAATATATATGTTCTCAATACATAGTGAAATAGGGGCAATTGAAGGTATTCTCTTCTAGTTCATAGCCCATTAATAGTTTTGTTATGTAGTACCCTCAGTGAAGAAAGATTAAGTGGACTGGTGCAGTTAGAATCACTGCTTTATCTAATTGTAAAAATTTTAATCTTCAGGAAACTTAAAAACCTACTTTAACTAACTTAATCATGCCTTCAAAATAGTTTTAATTTCAGTAAAGAAAACAAAAATATCTGGCTAAACAGTAAAATATTGTAAAAAACAGTCTGATCACTTATACAATGCAATTTTGAATCCAAGTAAAATGAAGAATGCAATATATTAAGTGTAAAGTGAAGTATAAAAACAGCTATTTAACCAAACCTTATTGTGATCCATGTTTTTCTATTTTCCTTTATTGTGCAAACACTATCATAGCTGCCACTATTTTAAACTCAAAACAGTAGCAGACAAGAATTACCTGAAAATTTTATTTTAGCTTGAAAAGTTTATGTGTGTAGTCAAGTCTATAAATGTGTAGCTACTTGATTATTATTATATATGGGTTTTTTTTGTTTTTTTTTTTTTTTAATGAGGAAATATTAGGAGTTTAGTTGAAATATGTGCACCACTGCATCAATTATGCCATGTCCAGCACAGGTAACTAATTAACTAAATTACATCCAGGATGATATGAGATAAGGTTGAGAACCTTGATAGACAGCAGCCAGAGATAACCCTACTCTGTTAGCACTGTACATTTGTTTAAACATTTCAATCCCTTCTCTGGCCCTTACTGATCTCCATTTTCTGGACAAAATATAGAACTACTCCTGGCAGATTTATGCAAGTGAGACATTTGGCAGATGATAAATTAGATAGTTGTAAACACTGATTTTAATTTTCATAATGTAAGCCTATTCCAAAATGTGACCATTTAATCCCATCATATATGCATTAAAATTTCTAGAACAGAGAAGGCTTCACATGCACAGGATGAGGAACTCTGCCCAGAAGTGCAGTGACTGACAAGGTCTATGTAGTCATTTTAAATAATGCTCAGACTTGAACTCGTGTTTTATTTCTGCATCTGTTATCCTAAATATGAGACAGAGGACAGGAACATCAAGTAGGATGGCTCAGTGGAAGGCAGGATGAAGTTTTTGTTGCAAGCAAGTTGAGCAATGTGCACTTAGGCTAGAAAAAATGACTGACTTATGGCTAGTATAGTCAGAGTCTTTTACTTATTGGTTTGAGGAACTGTTCATTTGCTGGAACATTTAAACTGAAAAAAATTATCTTTGTAAAATACATGCTACACCTCAAAAAGAAGTTACATTCCAGTACTAAAATAATGCATTTCATAGTGTACTTCATATAGGTGGTTAAACTTCAGGATCATAGTATGATCTTTTTAGATGAAAAAAAAAATTTAAAAAATGACAATAGAACCACAGTTTTTATTCCTCAGGATTCACCTTAATATTATTTGGAAATAGATATTACCATGAGAAGGAGCCTAAAATAGTTATCTGGAAATCTTAACAGGAGGCCTTGACAGACCTGAAGAAAATAATGGGCTTAATGCTGTGAAATAGTTGGGGTTTGTATTCTTGTGCTAAATAAGCATTTGTATCTGATCCATAGCCTTACTATTCATTCATGCTGATTCATTCTTCAGTCTTCTTTTATTCAACTTTTTTTTTAATACTGTAGCGAAAGAAGATGTGATGTGTGTATGATAACATGTAAATGCCCAGTTCATACAAGACGAAAAAATAAAAAGAATTTATGAACAGCAAAAAAAATAGTTCCAAAGAATTCCAGGACATAGGATATACTTCTTTATATGCTTTGAACAACTACAGGAATTCTAAGGCAGATCATTATAAATGTTTATCAGATTTTGAGTTTATAATTATTTGTCTTGTGTTGTATGTTAGTTTGGTGGTTACATAGTTCATATTATACATGAAAAGACAAAACTGCATGGGTGATCTTGACAAGATGCTTCACTGAAGTTAATGGACAGGCAGCCAAGGTGAATTTTTGAAATTAAATAAATAATGTGAATGGAATGAATGAGGTTGATTAATTGAGATTTTATATGAAAATAAACTTTATTTCTTTCTTCTGCATGACAGAGTATGTGTGAGGGACAAAAATAATGTTAAACCAATTAATAAATCCTATGTATGTATGAAGATTGGATTGTGAAGAACATTGCAGATTATGAATTGTGTAACTACCACAACACATTCAAATCTTGGAAAGTAAGAAAAGGAACATACAAACAGGGGGAGCTTATAAGATCATGTTGTCTATAAGTATTTTATTTTTGTCAGAGTATCATTAGAATTCATGACAGTGAAATGTTCAGACAATATTCAAGGGTTTTATGCATTGATTAAGTTTATTGGCTTTGGTCTAGTGTTTAATGAACTGCCAGAAAAATTTATTGCTCAGCACACACAAGCAACATGAATATTATCTATTCATCTTGCTAATATAGACAAAGCAAATGCTAATGTTCTTGGAGTTAGCTAACTAAAAACTGAGGTGTTTTAATATATACATACAGTGCTTATGTATTTGTGTATGTGCACATAAAAGTCAAGATAACATTGGGCTATCATAATGCATTAATAAAGACAGCTTTCCTCGAGGAATTGTTCCCTAGTATTATCATATTTCTCATTATAAAAGCTCAAAAATTGTAGTTGAAATTTTAAATTCAAATGTAAATAATACAATTTTTAAAAATCACAGTATGCACTATAGATCCCTTTAAACATTATTTTCATGATTCCCTCGCAAGGTCAGAATGATAAGCTTTCCACATCATTTCCTACTACATTTAAAAAAAATTGTGATCAATTGCATCTCCGTGTTGAAACTGGATTCTTCTGACACAGGAATTAATGACTTAATTTTGATGACAAAAGAAGGGGCACCCATCCAAGTCTTGAGGCATCAGCCACGTGAGTTAGAAGAACGAAAATTAAATAAAATAGCATCTTATCCTTTCTCATCCAGAAGAGCTGATACCAAACTACCCCTAAAAAGATATAAAGCATGTATCATGGAAATTAGTGCATATTATATTCTAAGAACAAGCAGTTAATGTTAGGCTTCATTTTTCTTGCTGTTACATTTATAAACTACTTACATGGAGCTGTTTGCAAGAAAAAGATCCTAATCCACTATAACTAATCCCTGGCAGCTGCTGGGTTACACCAAACACTTCTCTCATAATAGCAGCCTTGATCTCAAGAGCATAGGGCATAAAAAGGAAATAGATAAAGGTGCTTCCTCACATTTGGACAGAACTTTCTTTGTTTCTTTTCCTGTGACTAGGCATCACTGAAAAAAAACATTCTCCATCTTGTTCACACCCTCCCTTCAGATATTTTTATACATCAGTGACATCCCCCGTGACTTCTCTTCTGGCTAGAAAGTCCCAACTCTCTTTGCCTTTCCTTACAGGAGGAGGTGCCCCAGTCTCTTAATTTAGTGGCTCTTCCAGTGTGTCCCTGTCTCTCTTGACTTGGGGAACACAGAGCTGAGCACAGAGGTGCACACTGGTGCAGGGGTGGCACCACCTCCATCTGCTGGCAGTGCTCCATCTCATGCACTCAGATATCTTTGGCCTGTTTTTCTGCATTGCTGGTTCATGTTCAGATTCATTCTCCCCAGGACTCTCAGGTCTTTGCCCCAAAGCTTCTGGGTATCTCCCAGCACAATTTCATACCCAGCATTGTTACTTCCCAGGTGCAGGACTTATCCTTGTTGAGCTAGATAATGGACCTGATATGAATAATATTATTATGCTATGAATTAGATAATAGACCTGATATAAATAATAAGGTATTCCTGCAGATTTCCCATCTGTTAAACAAAATAACTAAAAGCTTATAATTGGTCTTCTATCAACCAATTTATTTTAGTCTGCAGTTTCCTAATGTTTTCTTTAGAGACTTTGCTTTACTGAGAGGGCCTCAGTTCTTTCCATTCCTCTTCTTTCTCTCTGTCATGAAATCTGAACTCTGTGCCAAAGAATGTAATGAATAGCACCCTATCAATCAATAAGGCCTTCCTGTGCAAGTGCTTTTTAAAGTGTTTTTCCTATGTTTATTTAACAACTAAGTTTCAAGCTCTCCTCTGCCAGTAACTAAAATCACTACAGAATCACAGGAGGTGTTGAAAAATGAAACAGGCCCATACAATATTTGAAAGCTTGATTATCTGTCTTACAATTATAAAGTCCTGGTCAAATAATGATCGAACTAATAAATCTGCTTTTGCATCATCAGTCTCTGATCTCAAGTCTGTAATGTCTCTGATCTTCTTGCTTCTCTAATCTTTGGTCTGTGTTTCCCGATAAGAACATTCAGTACCATGCCATAAAGATTTTTGAAAGGTGTTTTAAAAGTAGAAAACATGAAAAAGAGAAATTTTGTGTTCAAAGGAGCACTAAGAAATTTAGGATTAGTTTAGAAAACTTCCATTTTAGTGGTTCAAGAAAAATAATCTATAAATTACTAAAACTAATGCTAACCCAAGGAAATGCAAATCAAGAAAAAAAATAGTTTTTGAAAGTTTTTCCTCCAGATTATATACAGTAATGATATTCTTGGTATATGTGATATTTCTGACTTCTATGATATTACAGTATGTCTTACTGTGATAGAAGCATTTTAGAGTTTATTCATTCAGAAGTTTTAATTGCTAAAATTCAAGAAAATGTTTAAGAAGATAAATTAGATAAAAGCATATTTCAATAACAATTTTATCACACATGGTATTTTTTGACAATTAGGGAATTGTTGAACTTTGTTTTGTCAGTTGCCAGTTCCAATTCCACCTCAAAAAAATCATTGTAATAACTCTTAAAGTATCTTCTAAAATAAGGTGGAAAAGACAGGAAAATATAATGACTTCTTAATTGTTTCTCTTTATTATTCATGCTTGCCAGTAGATGCTAAAAAATCTGATTATGAATATTTCAACTGATAAAACATTCTTAAACCAAAAAATTAAAGAAAAACATTTATTTTATTAATGATTTTTTGTGTCAGATTAATAAATTTTAAGCCTTTTATTCCCTCTTTGTCATTAATGTTACCAAAATGAATTGCTTTATTTTTTACCTGTCATTTATTTGTCCTCTTGCTATAATTTTTCTTTGCCAAAATCTAGATGGTGAACAATGTGTTGTTTTAAATTTCCATATAGCAATTAAATATGAATATGAAATGCCAATTTTAAGCTGTATTTGGAAATCAGAGGATTGTGTCTCTGATTCAAAATAATTCCAGAGAAGAAAGTTGGTGAACCAGCCAAAATATCAGCTCTAGAGAGAGACCATCTTTAAAATGAGGAGAAATAACACCTTCTAAAATATGTTCCCCTCACAACAACGTGACCTGAACCTGAACTAGTGGTATTTTTTTTTTTAGTTTTAGACATATACAAAAACTTTATTGATTGATTGATTGATTGATACCTAGTTCTGTATGGTGTATATTTTAATTCCCTACATCACCTTTGAGAGAATGTTTACAAAGGATTGTAAAGGCAGAGTTATGCTCTAGTAATTTCCACTGTAACTTGCAGCTTGGTCATGGATACATAAGCTCCAAACTAGGATTACATAATAGTTAGAAATATGGTTTTGCGAGAGGAATATGATATTCAAAGTAAAAATACACTAATTTTAATTATTTATGTGTGCCCCTGGAAAGTTGCAGTTTTTAAATTATTTATTGCTGCAGCTGAGATTGCAGCTGCAATAGGGCTGTTTTCCATGACACCTTTTCCCAGAATAGTTTCAGCTGAGCTGAATCCATTCATGGTTTGAGAACTCAAGCTAATCTTTGAGCAAGTGTTATTTTTTTTTCACATTGCCTACAATTCTGGATATGCTTTCAGACAGAGAAGCAGTCAGTTGATGTAATGAATTCAGTAAGAAATTTTTTTGTCCTGTGGCAAAAGGAAGAGGTTTTATTTAAACTTTACTGCTTGGGTTATTATTCAAGTTTAACTTGTTGGTATTTTTTAAATAAAACAGTTTGTTAAGATGAGATAAATTCTAAAATATTTTGCTCCTCTGTTATTTGCATTTTCGTGTTAAAGTATTTTCTCCCATTTTACTTAATGGTTATTCTTCAGTAACACAAGTAACCCAAGTAATCTGCTGCTGTGGCAGTGACATAATTTCCTACTGAGTGTTTCATTGATTAGTTTATTTCTGTTCGTATTTTTGCCCTATTGGGGGAAACAGAAGTTTATAGATGTGATAGTCCTGAGCTGTAATTCTCAGTGAGCTTACATCTGGGTGATTGCAGACAAGCCACTTGACCTCAATATGACTCAATTAACCCAGCAGCAAAATTGGGTAAACATCAAAATCTCATTGAAAAGCAGCTGCTGCAGCATCTAAATTAAATTGTCTAAAATTGCATTGTGACAGCATTGCCATTGGGTCTCTAAAGATCTGAATTTTAATTGTTTTTCAATCATAACACTACATGAAAATGGCTCTAAAAGGCATGCAAATAACCATGTCTCCATAGTTTTGCAATGACATTGCCTGTATGGTCAATGGATGCATTTAGGTCTATTCTATAAAGTGTTTTTGTACAGTTTTCAGATTTTTTCACAACCATTTACACATATTTCTACTTGCAAAAGGTGTGTATTTTTTATGATTTTTGGATCAGATAGCAGAAATTTAATCTTTAATTCATCATTCAGCAACCTTAAGAATTTATTGATCTTGAGGGAAACCAAGAAAAAAAATGAAGATTAAAAGAAGTTTTATGAGGCTTTGGAAAATGAATGGCTCAATTTTGGTAAATATTCTATGACAGTCTTCCAGTAATGCTGGAGTCCCCGTTTAGGAAGACATGCATGGCCTAGGTGCCTCTCTCCTGGCACAAGCAGTAGTAATGTTATGACAAAATTTGACTTAATAGACTATCTATCTAGCTAGCTAGCTAGCTATCTTCAGGCTTATCTTTCTCATGCTGTCCTTTTATAGGATTATAGTTTAAGATTTTGGTTGCTATTTTACTCATCCTAGTGAAGAACTGTGCTATTCTGGGGTCTTTCATGATCACCTTATTCAAATGCAATGGCTATTAGCAAGCATACATGCTATATTTTTCTTATGCTGAAATTTTTAGTATTCAGTGAAGTCAAACTACAGAACAGCTGAGATGCAAACCTGGAATCCTGTTTTCTATTATTTGCATACTATTCCTTAGGTGTTGCATCAAGATTTTATCTCCTAATTATCTTTTATTGTGAATTTTTCATCACAAAGAATACACTCATTACTTTTTATCCACATGCAATGCACACCTCAAGTGCCAATCAGTACAGTAGTGGCTGTATAGACAATACACCTTTAATATCATACTTGGATATTTTTTAATCTACATGCCTTTCTTTTATGGCCAGGAACCCCATGGAAGGGATGATTTTGTGAGTCACTTGATAACCTACAGAAAATTTTGTTTCATATAATCAAAAAGGGCTTCTGAGTTTATCGGTCAATCATTCTAATTCAATATATTTCCTAAAAGCAATCACATGAGGGAAATCTCATGTTTATTTCAGTATGGAAGCAGCTTTTTAAAGTAGAATTGCCTCTGTGTGAAAAACAATTTTTGTTTACTATCAGTGATTTCCTTACATATATAACAGTAGAGAGATCAAATTGCTCTTAGTGTTTTAATAATTAATGAAAAATTGAAAATCAAAGAAACAGCATACATCTGTTAGTGTATGTGTTCAATTATTCAATGCTATATTCTGTTCTACTATATTTATTATCACTAGGATAGCCATTGCCAGATGATATTAACAAAATTAAAAATATACTCCTGATAACTAAAGAGTCTTTATATAAACTTTAAAAAGAGTTAAATATTTGTCATTTGGTCTCATGTAAAAAAAAAACCACTGTGCTTTAAAAAAATATATATATCCATATCTTCAATATAATGGGTAAGTAGAAATCTCAGTGGGAATCTTGATGATGACTTTAGTAATATAAAATACCACAAATGTACTAAATATAGAATCAATTAACACATATCGTAAATAGGACAAGAGCACAACACGAATGCCAAGAATTTATGTCCTATGTCTGGAAATACAGACAATGCTTTAGGTAGTCTAATTAAATAAGAACATGTGATTCTGAAATGCTGGGGAAAAAAAAAAAAAAAAAAAGAAGGTTTATTTTGACCTGAATTAGTTTCTTATATAATGCATCTTATGTGGAGCCAAAACCATACAGCAGCTCCAAAGGGACACACAATATAGAAAACCAGCTCGGCTGGGAATCAAATTTCTTTGGACAATTCTTATAGCCTTTCACTTTTGATTCTTTTTTGCTCCTGTGTGACTGAAATTATTGTAAGGAGCTAAGAACTTATGCAGAATATGACTCTCCTGCATGGAGAAGTGTGTGCAAGGGTGGTTGTGGATGGATGTTTCAGTGGGTGGTTATATGAAAGATGGAGTAGGGAACACTTCATTTCCCACAAGTAGTAGTAGTGAACTTCTTTGTACAGCCTGATTCTGTCCCTAACTGGGATAATCACTAGGAGTTGCAGCCACAAGTGTGTGCTCAGAGAAGAACAGAAGAAACAGTTTTCATGGAGCAGAATACACAAGCACACAACTTGATGTATATAGTGAATTTAATATATGTACTGATGACTTCTGCACAGGTAGACAGCAGCCTAGTCAGCAAAGGCTTTTCTAAGGCAGATGACATTCCATTACTTGGCAGGATATCTTCCAGGGTATATTTGATCCCAACTGTTACTTTCTTTTGTTCCAATGGAAAGAACCAGCATGTAGTCCTCAGGATTTTGTAATGCTTATTATGTACAAAAAAGAAACAAGGACAAAGAAGTATGTAGTGGACCAAAATTATTCAGATTTTGTTGCTTATTTTCTAGGCAGTCTGATACAATACAATTCCAAAGTTTATTAATACAAATACATATCCTTTCTATGTAAGACATCTTTAAGAGCTACACGGTGCATAATATCCCTGTGGATTAGACAGTTGAATCCCTGGTCTGAGGAGGGCAGGGATATCCAAGCAAAATGTAAAATTCAGACTGAGCTAGTAAAGTACATGCACTGTTATCCATGTACTATATTTCCCCTGGAAGGAATTCACAAGCCAATAAGGAACAGTAGTAGTTAGGAAAATAATGTGTTTCAACTATCTTTGAGATTTCCTAATGTACCATTCCTTCTGAAATGTCTCCATTTAATAATAGTAACACTCGAAAAGCTGCTAAAGAGAGTATCAGATCCCCAAAGTAGACTTTAAAAGACTGAGGATTTTGCTTTATAGGCAGTCTTTTGATTTCGTTTCTGTTTGGGAGTGGAATATGGATTTCATGGTTCAAAATTGTATTCATAGCTCAGCTGCTGTAGTTGTAACACTGAAAAATGCATACTCATGGAAATATTCAGGAGAGGCCAAATAAACCTTATATTCAATTCATGCTGCTTAAACTTATTCAAGTCCCTCACCTCTCAGATGCTTACTCATTGTTTTACTGAATTTAATATATTCTATATAAATTATCTATGGACGTTAATGTCAATTTTAGGCTTATAAAATGTCAGTTTCATTCTTTATGTAAAGTATCAAATTAAATTTTGAAAGGTTTCAGAGTGAGTTTTTAATATTGCTCTGCTGACAATGTCAGTCTTATCTCTTTAATGAGTTTTAATAGTTCCCTAGCTATGGCATTTCTGCTTACCATTCTCTGACCAGTTAATAACTGCACATTGTCATGTGAAAACATGCTGACTTTTAAAGCCAGAATGAGCAGATAACATTATATCTACAGGTATAAATGACTGGTTATTAGGTTTAAGAGCAGGAAATTTAATATAGAAATGTACAGATCTAGTATCTGATCATGTGAAAACTAATCATGAAGCATAAATAACATAAACTAAGTTACTGTAAAGGAATTTTGAATATTTGATGAAAATTTTATTTGAAAAGATATTACTGAAACTTTGTAAAGTGGAGTAGTAGAAAAAGGCTAAGTTTTCAAAATCCAAGGAATGGATACAGTGAAATAATGTACATTAAATTCCCACATCCAGATTATCAATCAAGGTGTTAAACAGGACTGGACCCAAAACTTTGCCCTGGGGAACACCCCGGTGGCCGACTGGCTGAAGCCATTGTGCTTCCTGAGCCTGGGTTGTAACTTCTAATTTTTGTTTCATAATCTGCATTCATATCTGAGCAGTTCAATAGCTGAGAGTCATGTTCCTGTAATCCCAGGTTACTGAAATTATCCACCTTCCCTAGAGCAGGATACCTTTTGTGGCAAGTCATAGGAAAGGTCTTTACACAAGTAATAAGGTATACTTGAGTGGACTACTGGCTAATTAGTCTGTTTTGCTTTGTTTTGTTTTATTTAATGTAAATATTTAGTTTTCCTCAAATATTTTTTGAAAAATATTTTTCTTTTTAATCCTTTAAGAGTGTCTGTTTGCAGTCACTAGAGATTGTTTATTATAGTACATCCTGTGTGATTTTGTTTCTGTGTACACAACTGTTACTTTTTTGGGTGGGTTTTATATCGGCATATGGGTTTTTGCTCTGTTAGCTTTGACTCTTTTAAGTAACTTTAGGTTCTGCTCAGTTTAAGGGTCTGTATTCTTCTGAACAGAATTTAAGAAATAAATACCTGACTGTCAAAATTGCACAGTGTACTGTACTATATCTGAAGAAGCATATTTTTTCTTGGCACCATATGTAAGAAATTTGAGTAACAGCTGCTGACAAAGGCAATAACTCTTAAAGTTAAGGTTTTTTTCTCTCTGCTCTCAAGGCTATTTTGTTTCATTTTTCTGAAAACAAGAAATTGTACCATGCCAGCATTTTCTCCGATGTGATAGAGGAAGGTATTTAAAAATGCATTTCACAGAGATGGGCTGGTTTAGGATGTCTTTGCCACATCTTCTCTGTATTGCCTTTCCCATTCAATAAATACACTATCTGGAAGTTTAAATCTCTATTTAACCTATATCTCGTGAGATGCTGACTTAATTGTAACTGAAAGACCCAGACAAATAAATCTTTTAATGATTGTTTCTGAAGCACAGTGTCTACTTCATGTTGCAGCTTATCCTGTCCCTATCTACTTAAAATATGTAAGTGCCTTATGCTCAGCAGCAGCTCTTCATGGATTTATTTTGTAAACTAATATTAAAGATTTTTTTTTTCTGTCCTCAGCTCTTCAGACAAAAATGCTGTTGGAAATTAGGATGCTATGCACCAGCTTCTCCTGACTACTTGCAATAGTTTCCTTAAGAATCCAATTCCCTAACCCTGTATCAGTTGTAAGAGCTTTATTTTCACTGTGGGGTATTGAAGGCCTCACAAACATAGTTTGAGAAATGGCCTCGAGCAGCAGTGCTGGGTATTGCTCCATGCTGGCCCCTCTGGGTGGTGTGTGCTGGATAACCCTGCTCCTGGAGCAGCTCCTACTCCTACATAACATCAAGCATTCCCAGTGTTGCACAGAGGTGGCTCAGGAGACTTTATACTCCTTTTTCCAATATTGGCTCTTGTGGGGTGAGCAGAGGAGACCTGGGCTCTAGTTAAGCCCTTGTGAAGGCACATGGTATCAAGCTGATTGATTTCTTAAAGAATTTACTCCACCTTTTCTTAAATAAAAAACCCCCAAAAACAGCTCTGCTACTAACTTATGCAGTTAAGTGTAAAAAATCCTGTTCATTGCAGCTGTCTTTAGATCAGAAATTTTCTGTGCCACTTGAGAGATCACCCATCTCAGAGCTGGCCTTCTCTAGGTCTCTCCTATGTGTCTGCCCTCTCTGCCTACATTCTGCTTCTCCTTAAGTACAAATGCTTTTAAAAACTTCCTTAAAAATCCAGGTTTTTCATTTTATTAGTGATTTACCTGTGGCCAGCTGCAGCCTAAGCACACTCATCTCACTCAATTTTTCAATTTTAAGAAAAAAAGGGTACATTTTCTGAAACAAGAAGTAAAACGAACCATATAACTTTTTGTCCTAAACACTCTTCCTTTTCTTTATGAAAGGTCTATTCTTTTATGTAAGACCTTCAGTCATGTGCTTTCTTCTTCAGTGTTTATACACAACACCTACAAGAGGGAGGCATTCATTTTGACTGGTGAATTTGACACTACTAGAATATAAATAATACATTACAATTCTAAGACTTGAACTACAGGAAAAACATATGGGATTTCTCTTAAATTTCAGTACAAACGAATTTGTAACAGTAGCTTTAAAACTGATGTGCAGAGAGAGAGACAGATTTTGTAAAATCTGTGCTCTGTTACATTTATATTGGGTATTTATGACCCATTAAAGTGATCATAGAGGCCAGCCTGCTTAATAAATAACAGCTGCATCCAAGTTGCTTCAGTTGGCTAGGAAATGAAAGCATCCAAACTCTTGATTCAACCTTTTAGAAATACAGAATGCTACGTCCCATTCATTCTTCCCTAGGGAGCAGGCGGGATTGTTTGCAGGCAGTGTAACACTGCTACCTCTTGGGACCTAAAGCAGTGACTGTGCTAGTTCTGCTGTGCACTAATGCTGCTTGGCCTCCTTTCCAGGTACTCCTGTGTGCTAATTAGAATATAAGATTAAATGAAATAGAAGTTTCACAGAGAGATGCAATGTGTATGAATAACAACATCAAAGTATGGCTAAGGAGGATTGCTCCATGTCTTTTGGAGTGAGTTATTTTGAAAGATTTGTCAATTAAATTATTTCTGGGCTTTTTAGTTGTTTATTGTTGTCCTTGTTATCATTATTAATACTATATTAACAGCAATGACAGTTGAAAGTAGTTTTGAAAAGCATCAAGTATTCTATAAAAAAATAAATTTGCTAACTATATACAGTTGCCTACTGGAGAGGTGGCTCGGTACCTGCAGCTACTCCTCTGTCTCAGGACACATCATCTTCGAGCCAATGTTTTGGAAAGCATTTGAAAACTACTATTGAAAACTTGTTTGATTCTGCATTTATTTGCCTTTTCATCGCTTTACATTACAGATTTAGATAACATTTAAGGTGTTTTTGCTATTGCTATAGTCTTGATTTAAAATACAAACAAAAAACAAACAAACAAGAAAACAGGAAGACAGTTAAAATGTCAGTAATCAGTAAAGAGAAAGCAGGAAACACATATTTGAAAATAATATACAAGATAAATTACTTCAAATTTAGAAAAGAGCTCTGGCTTCAGCCAGCTGTAGATATAATCCTTCCTATATGACCCCCCAATTTTATTCAAACCATTTATTTTGCAATGTTGTTTTATTCTGGTCTTTCTAAAGACAACTTTTCAGTCATGCTACATTTTATGGTCTTTTTCTGCCTTTTATTATTCAAAATATCCTGGTATTGTACATCAAAGTGATGTTCTTGTCTAGTTTCCAAAAGTGATGCTTAAACAAGTAATGCTCCTGCCTACCATGCCATCTTTGTGTTCATTCTGTAACTTTGCAGAAAATCATGCAACTCATGTCTAATTTTTCAAGCTTACAATATATAATAGCCTATCCAAACGAAAGTAATTTTTTAATATGTGAGGGTATTGCTGAGGAGGATAATATAACTAATAAAATATCATGAGATAATTAAACGGCAGTAAAAATTAAACCCAAATTTTTAATCATAGCTTTGGGATTCCAAATTACTTTCAGTGCCATTAGGAAGTTAATGATTTGCCCTTGTGGTGTGTTAAATTTGGCTGGCTGCCATATGCCCACCCAAGTGCTCTCACACTTCCTTCTCTCTATAGGATGGGGGAAATAAGATGGAAAAGCTTGTGAGTCAAGATAAAAACAGGAAAATAATTTACCAGTTACCTTCATGGGAAAAACCGACTTGACTGGGGGAAGATTAAATGTAGGATTGTGAGAAAAAAAGGCAAAACTAAGAACAGCTTCCTCCAATCTCCTCCTTCTCCCCAGACTCAACTTTATTCCTCTTTCTCAAGTCCTCTGTCTCATCTCCACCAACCCAGTGTGGCACAGGGGGATGGGGAATGCTGTCAGTTCATAGCAGTTTATCTTTGCCACTCCTTCCTCACACTTTTACCCTGCTCCAGCCTGGGGCCCCTTCCATGGGATACAGTCTTTCATGAGGATACCCAGTGTGGGTTCTTCTGGGACTGTGGTTCTTCAAGATTTACTCCATGTGGGTCTTTTCTACAGGGTACAGGCACCAGGAACAGATTGCTCCAGCATGGGTCCCCCACGAAATGCAGCTCCTGCCAGAAAACTTCTGCACAGGATCTCCCCAGGCTGCAGCTCCTTCATGGATTGTGCACCTGCTGCAGCGTGGGGATGTCCATGGGTGCAGGGGGACACATCCTGCAGGTGGACACATCCTGCAGGTGGATAGATCCTGCAGGTGGATACATCCTGCAGGTGGACACATCCTTCAGGTGAATACATCCTGCAGGTGAATACATCCTTCAGGTGGCTACATCCAGCAGGTGGATACCTGCTCCAACCTGATCCTCCATAGGTGCAGGGAGCCAGCCTGTTTCACCATGGTCATCTGCAGGGGATTCTCTGCTCCAGCACTGGAGAACATTTTCCCCTTCCTTCTTCACCATGCTTAGAGTCTGCAAGGCTGTTTCTTCCAGTTTTCTCTAAGTCCTCTCCCACAGCAGTTGCACTGTGGTTTTTCTGAAATGCATTCTTAAATGAGTTTTCCTAGGGACATGGCCCGCTTGGCTGCTGAGCTCAGCGGTGTCCAGTGCAGCTGGAGCAGGGTCTGTCTGAGCTGGTCTCTCCTCCCACCTCTGCAGCCCTCTGCTGCTAACCCTTGCCATACAAACCCAGTACAGCCCCTTATTTTGCCTGGTTCTTCTAATCTGCCTGCTTTTCTCCTGAAGTTTCTGCTGTTTGACACAGTCTTAGTCCCTGCTGTTGAGTCTATCTGCATCTTGATTTCGTTCCTGCTATTTTCCTGATGTTACCACCCTGCTTTTACACATGGCTAGGAATACTTTGTATAAAGATTGAACAAGTGGAGGACAAAATGGTGCAGCCACAAGGTTGATACAAATAAAGTAGGAGTAGCTTCATCTTTCATATATTCTTTCTGGTTTTTCAATCCTGTGATGTGTTAATTTAGAATTAGGGTTTCTGAGGGTAAATGTTCAGACCTGGATTTAAGTTATTTTTGTGATATTTTGTCATATTACTATTTGTGAGGAGTGGGGAAGTAGTCTTTCTGTTTCATTTCCTCCTCTGCAAAATAGCACTTTTACACTTCACAGATGATGAGGTAAATGTATTACAGAGTGTGAAACACTTGGCTGCCTTTGGCTGAGGTCACAGGCAAATACCTGAGCAGAAGATGGATGACATTCTGTGTCACAAAACTTCTAGTGGCAAAGTGTACTCACTTAGTTTGGATGGATAGTTACTGAATTATTTTGTGTACTCTCTCTTTCTCCATTGGATCACTGGATTGCTTTCAGAGACAGAGATAAATAAATCTGATTTTTCTTACATTTTTTTTCTTATCCTTGGTGAGGTTTCCTTTAAAGATGGAACATGGCTCTATGAAAACACATCTGGATTAGAGTGCTTATCAGATATTTGTGTGAACACAATACCACTTTACTGGATATTTGTATTTAGTGAATAAAAAAAGGTGGTAATTTTTATAATGGTCAAATAGAGCAGCTGTTTTGAAATCCAAACTGAATATTTATAAACACTCTCCATGCCTGATTTAACTGATTTGAGCTTTCAAAGTCTAATGTTTCATCAGAAATTGTGCTAGAATTGTAACCAATAATCTTCCCATGTTCGTAAAACATGCAAATACACATATGGTGCATATAGGGGCATTATCTTCATATTAGCTAGATTTTGTTGACCAAAAAAGATAGATCATTTAACAAATATATAATTTGCTGTCTCCATTGCAGTTTTATAAGAGACACTGTTATAAAAATGGGTATGACATTTGCATTTCTGTTTAATTGCTGTGGAGTGAGCATAAAAAGATAAGAGAGCCAAGAGAGCTTATTAAAACTGAAATGAGGGCAAGTGATAAAATAATGATATTTTAGTTGTGCTGCAGTCAGATCTGACACGTTCCCCACAAAAACAATCTTATTCAGGGATTTTTTTGGTGAGGAGAGAGGATATAGAGATTATATAACAACTCTCTTCTCTTCTGAGCTACACTTGATATACAGGATCTCTCCATGCCTGTATTTTAACTTGAGGGCTCAGTAGCCTTGGGGACACTGAAGGAAATAATGTGACCTTTTTTTCTGCCCTGAAGTAGCTTCCTTTTTCCCCTGGGTTTTTGTTTGTTTGTTTGTTTTTGTTTTTGTTTTTGTTTCCTTTTCTTTCCTGTGTCAGATTACACCATGCTGCATGTAGGGTCTCTCCTGAGTCTCTCCATGGCATGCCTCATAGCAACATCTCTGAATTTCAACCCATTCAACGAGATTTAATAACTGAGAGTAATGTTTGAAAGTACTGAAGCCATGTTTCATAGTCTGAAATGTCAAGCATTGGGAAACACTAGTCTATACTGGGCATGTAAATGAGTTAAATTCACAATGAAAAGTAAAGTATAATCATATAGCTAATAACTTAGTTATAATGTAAGTACACAGAAAAGTAGAGCTAAAGGTATATACTAATCATTTAAGTCAGGGACTTGATGCTCTTTGTTTTAATGACATAATTCAGGCAATGCTTTTATAAATAAATTTGTAAAAATTCTCCTAGTTTTAAAACATTAACTATCAATACATAAATGTGCATATGCTGCACGCTGTTTTAGGGACTTCCCTCTGCTTTTGACTATCAAAAACCATCTTGCTGCCTGAAACTACCACTGATATTTTTTCTTGAGACTTGAGTCTAGCTGTGCAGGGAACTACAGCAGGGAAGTGTCTTGGAGGAATCTGTGTGCTGGACAGGAAGCCTATCCCTCCTCTGCCTGGGTATTTCAGCAGATTGTGGAAAAACTCTGCTTTGTCTACAGAATAAGCCCAGTTCTGCCAAGTGTTCAGCACAGCCTTCAGTCACAAAGTAATGATGAGCTGTCACTGAGCTGATACAGGAACAGAACTCCATTGCACAGCTTTTCCTCAAAAAAAAAAAAAAAAAAAA
>VXBI01013959.1:548911-561928 GCA_013397375.1 Toxostoma redivivum | reverse complement strand
AAAAAAAAAAAAAAATTCTGTTCTCTGCAGGGAGATATGAAGCTATATTACCTTGCACAAATATTGAGAAAATCTGATCAAATAAATAAAATCATAAAATCTTCCCAAACCAGTCTTTCTTTTATGTGTCCAGTTTTGCTTCTCTGGAAATGATAGCTTACAACAAATCTAAAAAGAAGGGATGTTCTCCTGAAATTCAAGAGCTTTCTGGGACTATCTTATAAATTGTGCCATAGCCTGAATTGTTTCTAAACCAGTAAAACCACTGGATATGGCTTTTCCTTCAAGTACATATCTTGTTTGAATAATTGTGTATATTGATGCTCTGAAGGAAGAATACACATAAACCCCACAATTTCTGGAATTAAGTCATCCTACTAGTTTGGTTTAGCTCCATGGTGTAAGCAGGAATAAGGAACAACCAAATATTTTATTTCTATTGAACCTTTATCTTGCTGTCACAGATAAGATTCATGTGCTAATAGTACTTTTAGGTGCAAGTTTGGTTCTGGTTTTTTAATGTTTTTTTTTTGCTGTCCCTGTGTTTACTGGGAAAGAATAATATCATTAGCATGCATTGTGAAATAGCTGAAAGATTGAAACAACCACACATGACTCCAGGAAATCTATTCTCATACTATTTTCGTATGAGTGTCTTCTGTGTGAAATCTACTGGTTTTATAACTATTTTATTTTCAAACTAATAGACTGGGTTGTTTTAATGCTAAAGGGATCCTGGAGTAACCTTGATGCTTATCAGAGCTATAATACATCAAAATTGATCGTTACCTTTATGCTGCAATATATTTGAACACATTTTGACTTCTGGCCTTCTATATAAAACTCTTACATTTCAGATATTTTGACTTTAGGAGAAATGAGCTAATTCATTTTCTGATTCAAACATACATAAAATGTAGAAAACTTCTATTTATTGTTCTACTTCTGTTAGCATAGCTTTCATTTCTGAGGCAATTTACATTTCAATGTACATATATGTATGCACTTGATTAACAATTGTATTACAGTCATTCGTATTTTGTGACATGCTCAAAAATTATCTATTTAGAAAAGAATTTAACAAAATAACAGAAAAGTTGGCAACTTAATATGAACCCTTAAAGAAAGTGCAAATAAATTCTTAAGGGCAAAATATTCTGTTGTAAAGACATTTTATAATAACAATAATGATATTGTCACTAACACCAATGAGCAGGAAGTTGTAACAGGTTAAATGGAAAAATCTGCCTCTGTAGATGGAAGACTGTAGGGCTTCTGCTATTGTTTTTAAAAGTATAAGATTATCTCATGCATTTCAACCTGCAGATGAAGGAAGCAGAATATAATATGGGGGCTTCAAAGTCATGTTTCTCAAAACATTTGTGTCACATGAATGTCTTGCACAGTTTAAAAAAAACTTTTCTTGGATATTTTCTTTGGTGTACTACAATTTGTGCTCTTAAAGACCTCAGCATTTTAGTCTTGCTCTTCAGCTTTCAGAAATTGGAAACTTAAATATTTATGAGTTCTTTTTCTCCTAAAAAAAAAAAATTATACAGAAAGCATCATTTTTATGGAGAAGCATTTGCTGATGCATAATTACAATGGAAGATTTCCCATAAAAAGCTCTGTTTAAAAACAAACAACTTCTAAGTGGCTCAGAAAGAAAAAAGTCTTTTCTGATTTTTGTGTGCTTTCAGTCGCTCCTCACAGTACAGTTATTTTGGTGACACTTATAATTACTCTATCCTGAAATTTTATCTGGCCTTTTTGATAGTATTATATATTTATTTTGTTTGTAGTAGCTCCAAAATGGGTTAGCTTAGGAGATAAACATTTCTGTTTCTTCCTTGAACACCAAAAAAGGAAAAAAAAAACTTTTGAGAATATTTAGGATTTAAGGAAGTTATATTGGTACATTATCTCTATGTTCAGAATTATTTATATGCTGATGTAAACATAATGCTTACACAGTGTAGACAAAATCATGGTTGAAATATATTAGAGTGGGGGTAAAAATGGTAGGTAGAAGAAAATTAAAACTAGGGAAAAATCTAGTAGAAGAAATCTAAAGCTTAAGAAAATAGAAGTTGTAATTCGAAATTTTAGGAAGATGCAGAAACTTATTAAACATTTTGTGTGCATTTTCTTTGGATTATAGAAAGTTTCAGAAAATCATTAGAAAACAGTATTATCAGAACATGAAGCATCCAAATGTAGTTATGATTACGCTCACAAATTGACTGCTCTTGCTACAGCATGCTGTCAAGGAGAAGTCTTTAGATTAAATAGCAAAGAAAGAACAGTGAATGCTTTATAAAAAAAATCTTAGAGAGAAACCTGATGGGATCTTTGCCAGGAGAGTGACTAAGTGAACAGAAGAGAGCATTTATAAAGAGGCAAGGAAAGACCCAGCTAGGAAAACAAGCGATATTGGGAAGAAATCAGTAACTTGTCAAGAATGTTACCTTGTATGGTCTTTGAGAACTGGCTGATGGTCTTTGTTTTAAAATTAATATACTGATACCTTGTCTGCTGTCTCACATGTACTGCCAAGTTAGTCACACTCTAGTGCCCAAAGATGATTGTGGAAAGCACAAAGGCTCCATGAGGGGCAGAGATGGGTAACAAATCCCCATGACCTGTAAGCAGAGAGCCACCCAATCACTTGGAGATGTTCCCTCCTGGAAGGCTTTCCAACTGAAGAGTGTGTGGGGTTTCCTATGGGATGCAGGGAGGAAAAGCATTTTTTGTTTATGTAAAAAATATTGCTGAATGTTCTTTTGAAGTGATTCTGAGGGTGCATGAATCTTATTTAGAGGAAGGACCAGAGGTACAGAGAGACTAATGCTTGGGAAGGAAATGGAGTAGAATATAAAAGGCAAGAGGGTCATAGAAAAAGGAGATAAAATACTGTTCAGTGTAAATATGCTGATGGTAGGTACTCTAGTTGAACTATATAATTTTTCCCATCTCCTGAGTAAAGGACAGTTCTCCATGTGGGTGTGTTGCCTCCACTAAGCAGGTGTTGGTGCAGTGCAGTAGCTTTGAGCTGGCCTGGCTGGGGAGCAGGGTGAACTGTCTGAGGACCAGCAGCTGCTGGGGACTGCAAACCTCATGTGCCAGTGCCAAGAGCTGGGGCAAGCAGTGGTCCTGGGCCAGCTCCTGGGATGAAAAGCTAAAGCCAGTTGCTGGAAGCACCCACACTGAGTGTTTGTGTATGGGTGACTTCAACTTGACCAGCTGGAAGGGAGGCACTGGGCTGGGTCAGCTCTGCAGTTCATTATTTCAGCAAGCAGTGGGTGTCTGTGTGAGCAGCCCTGTGAGCTCATGTGTGTGTGTGTGTGTGTGTGTGTGTGTGCCCAAATGCAGGGTGCCTGAGCCTAGCCTGGCTGCTGGATGAACCTGGTGCCTGTGCTGCAGCCTCTTCTCATCCCTCTGGCTACTAGATTCACCTGACTCTAACAGAGACATCAAGAGTGTAAGCAGAAGTCATGTTGCTGAACAAATGTCAAGAAAATAGATATTTAGTTCAAGTTTCCCTGAATATTAAAATACTTGCAAATGGATATTAATTCATCCATGAAAAATGTGACAAAGTGCTTAATCAATACAGGAATCCACAGGTTCTCTTGTTCTTTCTCCATATGATGAAAAAAAAAAAAGTGACTGAAATAGATTGCAGAAACAAAAATAGAAAGAAAATGTGGTACATAAATGACAAACTAGGTTATGTTTTCTACTCATAAATAGTTTATATATTCATTCATTCTCTACCTATTGTAAAAACTGGTGGCAGTATTTTGAGCCAAAATGTATTTGTAAATGGAATTGAACTTTTTAATACAGCAATTCCTATATTTAGATAGTGTGAAATTTGTGGGTGAAGCTAGGTGACAAAGAACAGCAGATGATTAAGCTGGCAGCACCAGCCCAGCTGGAAGCTGTGTCCTGCTACAGGAGGAAGCAGCCACACAAGCCAAAGTGGAGATTCTGCATTTCTGACAAATGAAGTGGAATTTTCTTTGAGTCCACCACCAAGAAAAAATATGTCTGAGAAAGAGGTGTCTGCTACTGTCCCTCCTGCATCTGTGCTGAAAGGTGTTGTATAAAGACTCTGGCACATAAATATTGCATCATAGTCCAACTGAAAAGGAGTGACTTTCAATTATCTGAAATGCATTTAAACTTGATCAGTTTACCTATTATTTTTGAGGTATGAATTAAAATGTGTAAAGCAAACCTCATTTTTGTGAAATGAAAATAGCTTACACAAGCACACTTGATTTAGGTGAAATTATTTGAAGCTTCTGTGTAGAAATGCTCTCATACATTCATATTGCTGCTGTTCATATGACTTTGGATTTTCATATCTGGATGTTCTGGGTGATTCATGCTTCTGAGGATGACATGTAACACTAAGCTTGAAAACAAAATCAAGAAATGAAAATATATAGATATAGGGTCTGGCACCTGCCTGTGCCTTATCCTCACACGCTGTTTGTTTGGGCAGCCAATACTTCTGGAACCTTTACATTTGTCACATCAGAGTTATTTACCTTGGTGGTAGATAATAATATGGAACAAATAATAATATAATTTCATATACTTGAAACTTGAGTCTCTGCTGAATTCTCAAATGTGTTGTGTTGTACTTAGACACCAGAGATAGAAATGTGACATTAGGAGTGAAGGTCCACAGGTATTGGTTTTATGCTGAAGAAAATAAGAAATAATTTATTTGGGGATTCTGTAGAAGAAAGGAATTAATGATTCTTTAGTATGGAGTCACAACTCATGCTTTGAAAGCCTTACAACAAAGAGTGTGTCCCTCTTGCTGTCCCAGCCTCTTCAATAAAATATTTCCAAAGATCCTCAAATAATGTTTACCTAAAATGGCTTACTGAGTTCTTTTTTCTTCTCTGTAAAGATGATTATTTTTTCTACAATTTCCCTTGACTGTGTGGACTTAAAAATGGTGTTTAGTACAGAACTGCAAACTGGATAGAAGCTCTGGAGGCTGAACTGAGAATACCTTCAACTCTGGGCAGAGTTGATAGCTCGGGTGGGTGGAAGACCTTCCTTGCTCATGTTTGTCTCCAGGGATGCTTTATATATGAACATAGTGGAAATACTGGTTTATATTGCCTGAGCTTCCATAACTGATCTTCAGCTAGAGACTGAAGGGTATCAGGATCACATTTTACAGCTTAAAAGTAGAGTGAAATAAAAATATTTATTAAGTCATTACAGATCACACTGAGGCAATTTCGGAAACTGTTTTGAGGTAAAGCTTTGTATGAACGCAATCAAAAATAGTTAAAAACTACGTTTCCTGTGTCCTTTATGTCCTCAAAGAAGGAAAAATCCAAATTTTGTCATATTCCTTTGTTTATTGATTTGTTCCTTCAAATTCTGCCGCGTTTGGAAATTCAGGACTTGCTCTGAGGTCTTCAGTTGTATAAATTTCATAAAAATTCTTGTACATTTCTAAATTTCTGCTTTAGTAGCAGCAATAACAGCTTTTCCAAAGACTGACTTTTCTGCAGAAAATTGCTACTTTCTTTTGAATTCTGATGCAATCTGCACACAGCAATGATCCTACTGAGATGTCATACTACTGTCTTCCTTTTAATCCTGTGACTGATAAGGAAGACAGACTGATATCTGAATTGTCTCTTCTTAGCAAATTAGGTGTAAAACAAGTATAACTAAAACTGTAGTGGTTGGGGGGTTTTTGGGAGGGTGTTGTTTGGGTTTTTTGTGGGGGGAGGTGTTTAGCATTTTGTTTCTTTGGGGTTTTTTTTTTTTGGTTATTTTAGCAAATGTAGGAGTCATAATTCTAGGAATTATTTAGGTTTTTAAATTCAGAATTGTCATTAAATCCCATTAGAGAATTTTCAGAAGTCTGGAGAAGTGTCATAAGTATGCTAGGAAACAGCCTTGAACCTAATAAATATGATGATTTTTTAATATATTCCCATTTTTACTGGGTATGTATGGGAAAGAGTATGGAGAGATTTTCAAGGGAATCTTATTCATGTGCAAATGTCATTCTTCTAATATCTATAATAAATGCTGTAATTGTTGGATATCTCTGTCCATATCTGCCATTAATGAGTAACTTTTCTATTCAGAAAATAACACACTCATGCAGAGTTAGCAACAGATAAATATCTAATCATTCAGAAACAAGACAGATACCTTCATGGGATATTCTTTATGCATCTGCTCAACATCTGAACAGAAAATTAACTTAGCATTTGAGACTGAATGACAGGATCTGTCTTTATCTGAGAACTGTGTGAGTTCTTTAAGCAATGAGAGGGAACAAGGAGAAGCCTTTTAGCAGAACTGCATTTTCAATGTTTTCAGTTTTAGTGCTATAAAAAAAGGCCAGTTACATTTGCAAAAGGGATGATTTGGTGATAAAGACATTCCAGTATTTGTTGACCTTTTGAGTCATCAGGATGTAGTAGCACTCAATTGTTCCTGAACACAGAAGCACAGCTGCCGGAGCAGGCTCTGGTACACCATAAAATAGACATAGTTTTAAGGACCTCTACCTTCAAAAAGTCTGCATTTTTTCTGGTCATTCTCATGCCAACCCTATTTTTCCTGTCCTTTTTATATAATACTTGGGAAAAGTATTTTTTTTTTTTGTTTAATGGTTCCCCTCCATCCCCTGTGAGTGAAAAACCACCCAAGAAAACAGATGTTCCATGAACAAAAAAATTATGCAACTTTGAAGAAAAGGACTTGGGGGTTCTGGTGAAAGCCAAGTTGAACATGAACCAGCAATGTGCCCCTGCAACAAAAAAAGGTGAATGATGAGCTGTACTGCATTATACAAAGTATTGCCAGCACACCAAGGGAGGTGGCCCTTCCTCTTTACTCAGTAGTGGTGAGACCACTGGAGTGCAGTGTCCAGTTCTGGACTCACTGATGCAAAAGAAACATGGAAAGTTCAGTGAAGAAGCATGAAGATGACAAAGGAACTGGAGCATCTCTGCTGTGAGCACAGGCTGAGAGAGCTGGGACTCTTTACCCTGGAGAAGGCACAGGAAAATCTTGCTGACATATATACATTTCTGAAGGGAGGGTGCCAACAGGATGGAGCCAGGCTCATTTCAGTGTTGCCTGGTGACAGGGCCAGAGGCAATGGGCACAAACTGGAACACAGAATATTCCATTTGAACATCAGGAAGCATTTTGCACCATGAGGGTGACTGAACCCTGGCACAGGTTGCCCAGGAAGGTTGTGGAGTCTCCATCCTTGGCAATATTCAAAAGCAATCTGAACATGCTCTTGGGCAAGCAGATCTAAGTGGCTCTCCTTGATCATGGGGGTTGGACAAGATGATGTCCTTGATTCCTTCTGATCTCAAACATTTTGTGATTCTGTGATTCTATAAATGAAAGAAATGGGAGGAATAATAAAATTATTAGCTCGTAATTTTCAAAAGAAGCATTTCTGCTATTCTGGCATATGGTGGTAAGTAAGTAAGGGTAAGGGTATAAAAACTACTCCTCTTCAGGATCATTGGCTCCCAAGAAAAAGCAAGTGCCATCATGTCCTGGATTATGAGGACATAGTATACCTAGAGGCATTTCATGCTATGGTATTATCTCCCTACTGCAGTTTGTGGAAAGCTAAAGGGATTTTCATCTGTAAGGGTACATTTTTGCACAGCTCTTCATACTTCTGTCTCCTCTGGGAATATACATTGATCTGCTGCAGGGAAAACGTTTAGTATCATTCTGACACATCTCCATTCTTGCACTTTATGACTCACTGGCCCAAAGTTTCTTCACTAATGATCCTGGGAAGCCTTACTGAAATGAGTAGTTAATTTAGCATTAATTTGTAACTAGCATTAAAATATCAAATGAGCAATTAAATTCAGACTAGTGGCAATCCATATTTTACTCACCCTATATACCCTGTACAGTACAATGCTTTTTTGATTTTTTTACTATCCTTTTTAACTACATCTAACATTTTTACCTGCAATCCATAAGTGCTATTCTCTAAATATCCGGTACAAAAAATTAAAAAAAAAAATTAAATTTTGTCATACTAAATAACATATAGGCATACTATTAATATGCCTTTAAAATTTTTATATAGTAACTTTCTTGAATCACATACCTCTAGTATAAGTTTTACAATTATTGGAATCCCCAACATTCCCATATCAATGGTTTATAGACACAGATGTATAGACATATAGACACATCTTCTCTGTAAGAAGTCTTTAACTTCCAATAAAATTTATTTAGACTTATATTCATATACTGCAAGAGCATAGACAGAGTTACATTATAGGAATATTTTTGTATACCTGTATAGTAAGATTATGGACTTTTTTCTTTTAATGTATCTGAAAGGAAGCTTTAATGAGAAAGAAAATGTTTGATAGGGCAATTAATTAATTTTATGTAATTTTGCCTTCCATGTAATAGCCAGTACAAGTTCATAATTAAGGTATTGTAATAGTTCTGTTTGAGCATTTTGCACTAATAAAGTGAAATTTTATTAAAATGTAGAAATCAATATCAGATTGAAGTTTCACTTTGATTTTAAAAAAGAGACACATCATACAGAAAAATCAGTAATATAAAAATTTGCACATTTTTTCCTATTTTAACCAAAAAGGAAACTTCAGTGTATTATAAGGATGAGAAAATTAAATTCCCTTTGTAAAGGCAAATTTTATTTCATTTTATTGTTCAGGACATCAATAAAAGGCCTTTTACATCAGTCACTAGCTCCCTCTTACTCAAGGAAAGCATTATTCTAATGCAGTTAGACTTTGCATTTTGACATTCTCTTTTGACAGGTTTAGAACGAAAGGGAAACTCAGGATGGCAGTGCATACCACTTGTGTCAGAAAAAGATAAAATGTGAAGGTTTGGCTTCCGAGGATGGAAACAGGCATTAAAACGAAATAATATTTTCTGGTGTGTCTAATTCAAACCTATTGAAACAAGTATCTTGTAGAGCATTGATATTCAAATAGTCCTGGAGGCTCGTGTGCACTGGGTTATTTCATAGTATCATGCACATAATTAGGTGACCCTTGAGGGAAGAAATCCGTGCTTATGTAATTAAATCGAGGTCAAAAGCAGTTTCCAAACTGGGTTGGCCCCCCAGGGTATGGAAGCAGGAGATAATTTCTAAGGCACAGAGGAAAATTCCAGCTGGCTTCTGTCCATCTCCCTCCACTTTTCTTCTCTTTTCCCCATACCTGAAGTACTGCCCTGGCACTTGCAGCTCTGTTGTCTCTGGAACCTTTGTGGAAAAGGCAATCTGTGATTTCAGATATCAGAAGCAGTGAGTGTGGGAGTCAGCCATTCCAGAGCCTGGGGGAAAAACAAACAAACAAACAAACAAACAAACACAAATAACAAACAAAACCCAGATGTAATAAAAGGGAATCCTGCATGTAAAGTTTGTGAGCTGCTGTCCTGAATGAATGCTCCAGAAGCCACTGGGGGGGCAGTGACCTGCTGGGGCCACCAGGTCCTGTCGCCAAGGGGACCTCAGTGCACGGGACTGATCCTGGCTGCCCCATGGCACCCTGGCCTTCCTCCCTCACCACGTGCCCAAAGCCTCAGGCATGTCCTCAAAAAACCCTGCTGCTATGTAGAGCCTTTAAAAGTTTCTGTGTGAAAGTTTAAAAGCTCACAAAGAGCCTTTGGAGCCATGGGCCAAGAGCACGATTAGATTATCAATAATGTGCCTTTGTTTCTGTCTTGAATGAATACTTTTCTCTCCAGCTTTCAGGCATCCAAATAACTGTAACATAAGTTACTTGGACTGAAAAAGGACAAAATTGTGTCTGCAAAATTACAAAAAAAACTAATTAATGCAGTCAACAAAAGTTTGCCCCAGAAATGTGTTAGACCATTTATAGAAAGTGGATGTGGACACAGTGGCTAAGTTTGCTTATTAAAATTTAAAATAAAACTGTAAAGAAAAAATTTTTCTCTGTCTTTCTTTTAAATGTCCAGTTCTGAAGGAGTTGGAAGTAAGGTTACTTTTCCAACTCAGTCGGAAATAAAGTTACTTTCCAACTTTGTATGATGAGGAGAAACATAAGAGAGATTTCCTGGCTTCCTGTTTGCTCTGCAGTTTGTTTACCCTGGTAAACAGTCCAATGGCAAAGCACCAGAGTGGACAAGTAACAGGAAGAGTCCCACTTTCCCTTCTGTCATGAATAGGGATGATGAGGGATGCTGTTTGGACAGCACTGAGCTGTAGAAATCCATCACTGAGCTCTTTCTGGGGAGGCTGGAGACTGACAATCACCAGAGGTCTTTTTCTGAGGAAAAAAAAGCAGAGTTTTATAAGCATAAACCCATCTAGCCCATTTTAGAGATGTATTTATAAAGAAACCATGCTTTAAATGCTTAATTTTCAAAGCAACTCCCTTAAATGGAGATGGGAATATTGAAAAAGCTAAAGTTTAGAGAAGCTATTCTTGATCTATATGTGCTCTCTTGTCTGTTTCCCCCTTGTGTCTCCTCTTCTCTTTTTCCCTCCAACAAGTTACCTGTTCATTTAACTTTAAGATAAATTTTATTTTAATGGGTTTGTTGTCTTAAATAAAAAACACTAAACAGCTTTTTTCTTCCTGTTTTTGTATTTTGTACTTTTTGTTCTCATTAAATTTGAGCACTCAAAAATCTATTGAATAACAGATGAAAATGAAAACCTTCACTTATATGTACAAAAAGGTTCTAGTTTATGTTATACTTGCAAACATTTGTGACTGGTAGATTAGGGAAAAATGAATTTAATAATTTGTCTCCTTTTTTATCACCATGTTCAGGAAAAAAAAAAAAGGCAAATTAGCAAACAAAAGAAACACCCCAAAGATATCAAATGATAAGTGAGTTAAAGCACAGTTAATTTAGCTAATACCAGTTTTTAAAATCCCTTAAACTCATGTCATAGTTTTGGGTTTATTTGTTGGTTTTTTTATTGTTTTGTTGGTTTTGTTTGTTTGTTTGTTTGTTTTTTGGTTTTGTTTTTTTTTTGCTTGTTTTATTTGGTTCTTATCTGGTCCCTCTAGTAAGACATATGGAAAACTTTCTTACTTCTAGCACATGAGCATTTTTTACCCTCTGCAGTATGTGCATGTTCCAGAGAGTTCTTCTGTCTGCTACTTTTTCTCTTGCCTCAGAGGTTTTACATCTACTATATCCTTCATGCTCTAGCATGTAATCAGCAAACTCACCCTATCTTTCTTCTTTTTCTTCATTCCTTCCTGGGGACTATTTTTGTTTCTTTCTCTCTTTCTGTACTGTGAGCCCATTATCTTGGTTTTCTTACCTCATACTGTTTGTGTTGCTCTGCCTTCTGTACCTGCCTCTTTTTGTTTCATCCCAACAGCCTTGGTTTCTGACACAGAGCATGAGATGAATCACAGTGACACCACAGTTAGTATTTAGAATTGAAATAAGGTAGTCTGTGTCACCAGTGGGCATCTGGAACTGGAGGGTTTTTTGATAGTGCTTTGAGCTTTTGAAAGAAAATTCTGTTAGGGAACTCAGCTGATAAAAATCCACCCCAAATTTTTCAGTATCTTGTATCTGACAGTTTAGAAAGATCCGCTTCAAACAATGAATTTAAACATCCTGAAATATTTCCAAAATGCTTCTCTTATGGAGCAGGAAGCCTTAGCTGCATCTGCTAAAGGATCTGCTGTTGCGATGGAAACTTGGATGTGCCTCAGACAAAATTCTGTCTCTGGCAATTGACATTGTCACTGTTGCAGAACAGAGTTCGTTAGTACATCAAAACATTTATTCATAATTTTTGCAAAATTCACTCCAAATACTGAAGGATGCCTATGCAAAAATTTTACTAACCTTGCTTCTTCAGAGACTGGGAAGACAGTAAAGTGTCCTCCCTTTTTTTCCCACTGCCATGTCCTTCTAGAAATATTTAAATAATGAGATTCAGTAGCATGAACAAAACATGATGCCTAAACACACAGGAAGGAATGAAAGAGAATATTTAAATGTGAAAATTGTGTAGCCAAACAGCTCCCTATATACTGCTCCCTGTCATCCAATAACTAAACACTCTCATCCAGTTAGTTTACTCTTAAACCTGAGTTTGATGAATTGTTCAGAACCTGTTTCCAAGGGATGAGTCTTCCAAGAACAAAGAAAAAGCCTTTTACCAATTTGGAAAAATAGAATTAAGTGACTTTTTATATTTTCAAGACACACGATAAACTGATCAATAAAATATTTCAAGTAACTACTTAATGGAGAAATAATTTACACTAGTGAAAAAGTATTCTTTAAAAAGTGAGTGATTTTCAATTGCATGTAGAGGTAAGAATGGGAATTGGCTCTTTACCAGCTTAAATGCTGCAAGAGTGATCCATATTCAATGGATTCTTTATTTGATTTCCATAAAGCTTACTTTATTTGCTTTATAGAGCAGATTCTAAAACACGGTAACAAATTATACTTACTTCTTCATTATAAGGAAATAATATTGTGTGGGTTTTTTTTACAAGTCCATGAATTAGATCAACAGCTAAGGATCATTCTGTTCAAAAATTTACATTTCTAAGACTATTCTCTAATTTAAAAGTTACTTACAGGGTTACATTTTCTGTAGAAAATTGGACTCCAGAGTTCTTTGAATTAAATTTTCTTATTCTTTATCCTTAAGTATTTCTATCCCCTCTTATTGAACAGAAAAAGGAAACAGGGATTAAGAAATTGATCTTTGAGATTCTGCCATTTCTGAAACACCAAGTCCATTACAAATAAGCAATCAGCTCATAGAGGATGAGAGTGGTGATAAGGAGGTGGATGCTTCCTCTGTGCTCTCTGCAGGATCCTCTGTCAGCAGGCCAGGGGTAAAATGCATTTACACAACAGGAGGAGATAAATCTTACATCGTCACAGTGTGCTCCTGGGGAGTACTCAGCTTTATACACTCATTTGCTCCACCTGGAAACTCAAAAAAAAAAAAAAAAAAAAAAA